>JACWFT010000004.1:0-177047 GCA_019775415.1 Penicillium sp. VS I D KN
AAAAAATGGTGCACCATATGCCGAAGCCTACTCGTGAGGTAGTACGTGCTCGCTTCTGAGACCTCGCTATCGCTGCCCTCGCCGTCTCTGGCGTCGGCGTTGTTATCACCGAAGAATTCGCTACCGTAACTAGCTCTGGGCCTCTCACTGGTGTAGTAGGCGAAGAATCTACTGTCGCCGCCGAGGATGTAGCTCCCTCTAGTACGGATGGTGATGAAACCACTGGAAAAGCTCTTGCCCTGTGTTCCCTGCCTATATCTGCTTCCCTCCTTTCTACACGTTCTATCGCTGCGGCGTTAGTGTCTTCTTCCGCGATCATCCTATCTATCGTGGCGTTGAAGATCCGATTATCCTCGAGCCGGTCGATTTGTGGAGGCTGCTTCCTTGTCTAGAGCACGTAGAAAGTTGTCGTCTTGGCTTTATTAAGGAGCTCTTGAATTAAACATGATATTTCACCCTCGATGGAGGTTATCACGTAAGGTAAGATCTTCTTTCCCCTAGCTATGATCTTAATCGAGCTCGCGAGTTATAACTAGTCTATGTGTCTTGGCGTGAAATCCTAGTTAGCTATATTAATGATAGAAAGAATTATCTATTCTACTATATCTTTGATATTCGTAACCTAGTCGGTAAGGCGGACTATTATATAGAAGTAAACTATTTATGTAGAATCCTGATTAGTATATGTTTTCCTTTGATTTTGGGATTATATATAAACCATAGATATTTAGTCACTATTTTGATTGGCTAAGGGGCTTCTAAGACATAAAAAGACACTATAATCTACTATTCTTTAGCATAGAGATATGGTGAATTTGATAGTGCGGTTAAAGTAGTGAGATTTAAGCTTAACTATGACTAAAGGCCTAGTCTCATCGCACTAGCTAATAGGTTCTATATAGTAATAAAACGTCCTCTCTTAGTGGTATATATGATCTACGCGGAGGTAGGCACTCCTAGTATTAGTATCGCTTCTAGTAGAGTAGGTAGAGGAGCTAGTGGAGGAGCTAATAGAGGAGCTAGCGGAGGAGCTAGTAGAGGAGCTAGTAGAGGAAGAAGTATAGTAGTTAATGAATTTCTAGTGAGTATTCCCTTAAGAAAAGCTTTCTTAGCCTCTATAATGTATAGAGTCGGTATTTCTATAGTAGAAAAAAAGTGTTAATACTAATTTTATAAAGTTTTAGCTATTAAAAGATAAAGAATCTACTTAGCACTATAATCCCTATATATAAGAGATCTATATGATTTAATTAAATAGTGATTATTAAAGTCTTAGCTAACTACCTATAGTATCTAAGATATTCTATACCTCTTCCCGTCTATTCCTATATCTTATATATCTTCTTCTAGTATAGGCGACCAATTAGCTATACCAATCGGCTTTATATATATATCTAGTATCGGTTCTTGACTAGAGTTCTAGTGGTCATAGACTTATATATAAAGCCTCTTATATACCGCTTTATATAGCTGGTTTTTATTACCTAGAAGCTAAATATCAGGGTTAGTAGGGTCAAAACCAGGTACCCTAAGCTTATGACTAATCTCCTAGAGCTATATATAACACTATACTAAGGTAAGCGGCGGTAGAAACTTATCTAGGTCCTATTCTACTATATCTTACTATAGACCCTATAAAATCGCTAATTCTATATCTATAGGATACTTCCTATCTAATATCTATATCTTATTCTAATCATATAGGTAGAAATAGTTCATATATAGTACGCTAGTAACGATATCTAGGCGGGATTTCTACTTACGGATTAGGTGGATATTCTAGAGCTCCACCTAGGACTATATTCGATAGCGGATCATAGGCATATATAGCGTAAGAAGCGTTACTTAGTTAGGGATAGTGTCCTTAGATAGAAAGAGACCCTCCTATAATAGCTTATTAAAGTATTTCTAAGATAGACTATTAATAACCTCGAGTTAAGTAAGTTAGAGTCTATTAACTTAACTAGATTCTATATAGAGGATCCTAAGTGATCAAAGATAAATAGTAGCGGTTAAGAATAAATAGAATCCTTTAAAATGTACGTAAAATAGGCCTATATAAGACCTTAAGAGTTATCCCTACTAAGATTTAATTCGCTAGTTATCTATACTACGACCGAACTAGTAACACTTTCTAGGCTTATTAACTATAGGATCCTCGAAGCGATGTATCTTATAGTATAAATTAGCTATTAATCGCGTCTTACTTCCTTAATCAGACTAGATAATCCTTAGTTAGAAGCTAATTCGAGTAATAGCATCAAGATACTAATATATAACGCTTACTATAGTATATACACTAACTCTTATATATACCTATATTATATAGCGTGAGTAGCTATTAATAGCGGCGTATATCTCGATACTAAAAGGCTTAAGCTTTATATGCTTATCCACATACTATATCTAATTAGGACTAGGCGAAGAGTATATGCCCTTTTCTCGCTATAACCTAGATCGTTATTAAGTAATACCCTCTAGATAAATAGCCTTTAAGGCTCTATAGATATCGTCCTAATAGTAGAATAACCTTATATATTGGAAATAGAGGTAGGTAAGTTTATACCTAAAAGGCTTAATTTCTCTAGCCTAGTCTTCTTGCGCTATAGAATCAACGGTCTCTATCGCGAGCGAAACTTGTGCTTCTAGGTTATTAAGTTATAGGTTTACACCTAATCGCTTATAAGTCTATCGTAGGTTTCGATCTAAGGTCGCTAGCCCCTTATCTTTAAATATAGTGTAGATAGCCTAAGGATTGAAGCGTGGGAGGAGCTTATTAACCCGCTTCTATATAGTAGCTAATTTATATGCCTTACTCGCTATACTGCCCGGTCCTTAGAGGCCCTATTCTTATATACGCGATTTAAAGGCAGTACGACCGATATAAAGATAGTATATATCACATAAGATAGCGCGGATATCGTTATATATGCGGTTCTGCTAAATAAGCTCTTTTATTAGCTCTTTATAGGCGAAGAGATTAATTCTAGGCGGCATTTTAGTAGAAAAGGGGGTAAACTTATAAGAATCATGGGCGATTTTGATTAATTCATAATAATTCGAAACCGGGCTAGTAAATCACGAGACTACTACTATAATGATCATGAAGGCCTAAGGATTCGAAAAAATCGCTCGGAATTGTCATATCATGTATAGTGGTGGAGGTACGGCAGGTTGAAGTAGGGGGGTGTTGTTATGTTGTTCAATAGACCAATCAAATTATCTTAAAATTACAGCTGGCATATAGATCCACGTAATAGCGGTGAGAAATGCGGTCAAGCCAGCCTTCCAAGCTAATCCAAATATGGTAATATTCAGGCATCAATAAGGCATAAACGACGTTTATGAGGCATCCGACCTCTGGGCCGCTATCCGTTACCGTAGGTCCATCACTTAGATCTGGATTCTTACACTCAAATATAACAGACCTGCCGAAGTTGCAAGAAAGATGGAGATCAGGAATTCAAGTCTTGTTGCTAATTTTATTCGACAGACCCACAGGCAATCTGCCTCATCGATTCACTTAGGTAGAAAAAATGCAACTATCTAATATCGAAACACAAAATACACATAGATCTCGATTCCCTTGCTGAACCGACCAGATGCATCTCCCTGCCTCTCTGAATCCTAGCGCCAAGGCTCTGTAACTCCCGGAAAGGGGCCGGAATTGTTATCGGTCGGATACGGACCCGCTAGTTCGTGCCGACAATTGCTGCCTTCACACTAGACTCGTACGGAAGAAGTCGGTGAGCCTTTGGAATGGGATAAGCTCGGTGCGATCATAGAGGTCAACGTGGCCGGCACCTGGCACCCAGAAAAGCTCTTTTGGCTCGCCAGCACGCGAATAGGCATCTTCACTAAATTCGCGGGAGTGCGCCTGGTCACCCGAGATGAACAACATTGGTCGTGGCGAGATCGTCTCGATGCCGCTAAACGGGTAGAAGTTCACAAACTTCGTAAATGTGGAGAGCGTAGGGTGGGTAGTGAGCTCTGGTGTAGAGGCAACAGGCGTAAATGCGCCACGCTTGGTGCGGTAGTAATCGTAGAACTCCCGCTGGATCGCGGTAGAATTCGGAGTGAGTTGGTTCTGGGTGCCACTAGTGTACTGGACCTCGCCGCCATCGACTTCGGTCCAGCGCTGCTGAGCCGCCTCGTCAACCATGACCTTGAGCTGGTCGACGCTTTGCGAGTGTTGTAGCCCGTTGCGGGACAGTGCTCCCATGTTATACATGCTCGAAGTGGCAATGGCCTTGAGGCGCGGGTCAAGCTTCGCCGCGCTGATTACGAAGGAACCGCTGCCACAGATCCCGAGGCCGCCGATCCGCTCACGATCGACGAAGCCCTGAGTGCCGAGATAATCGACTGCAGCGCTGAATGCCTCTGCGTATAGATCGGGAGACACTCCATTGCGCGGCTCACCTTTGCTGGCACCCCAGAACGGAATATCGATTGAGACCGTGACGAAACCCTGCTCGGCCAACTTTGTAGCGTAAAGATTCGCGCTCTGTTCTTTCACGGCACCCATTGGGTGGCCGACGACAATAGCTGGACAATCGGCGCTGCAATTGAGGTCTTTGAGAAAGAAAAGGTTGCCCGCGACAGTCGTCTGATACTGGCTCGGGAAACTGACGGGCTGAACAGTCACATTATTGCTGCGGTAGAAGTTGTCGGCTCCGTACGACATATTCTGCGCCGTAGCTGAAGTTGCCATGAAGAGCGCAGCGATACTGCATGCCATCATCTTCATGATGAGTTTGATGATTGTTGCTCACAAGTGCACAAGGAGATCAGGATAGAGAATTGAAGATGGTGCTGCTTTTCCACGGGTGTCATGTCTTCTTATAGCTGACGAGGGGAGCAACAGGGCCTCGGAATGCTGTCATCTTGCCAAGATCCAATGTCGGTACCAAAATAATCCTGCCGAAAGCACAGGTTGAGTCAAGGACGTCGAATTCGCCTCGAGCTTGAGAAGTCGACACTTTCGCTGTTGCCGAGGATCAACCGAGCATATACTACGAGATTGTTTTTCGATGATACCAGTAGGGTCCTGTGCCAAGAGCTCGGCCCGGCACTAATGCATGTTGATTACTTTCCTAAAGTTGGAAACCAACCAGTGGGTTCCACACGGGACGATCATTTCCTAGCGTCAGGGCGCACCTCTACCTCCAAATCATTTGCGACCCAACATGCGGCTATGCCGTTCAAGAATCCTGTTTTTACCATGGTTCTCATTGACTGTTAAAACGGGCACCAACATTCCGAAGATAGTGTACATTTGACATGTTATTATCGGATCAAGCATCTTGGCTGGAGTTCACTGAGCGGGAGCTGGGTGTTTGGGAGAAAGTTTGTGCCGTTAAGGGTACTGGTCTTTCTCTTGGTTGAAATAACACAAATCACTATATTGTTTATTGGTTAAGTGATAATAACGAGCTGCTTAGTGGGCGCAAGTCCAGACTGAGAATTATTCAGGCCATGCAGGACTAAGCTAGAATTCTAACATAAAAAATCCTAAAAGTATATAAACAGAAACTCTATATTCATAAGCACACCTCGCATTATGTATCTACAAGATTTTTCGCTAGCAACAAGCTTCAGGCGATTCATCATTTAATCATGATTTAGGATGAACTTCAAAAGACTGAGACCTTGTTCTGGTCCATGAGACAGATGTAGAGATGTACACCCTGGCCCTCAGTATCTCCCACAATTTCCCCCATTAAGATTACCTGGGGTATACACTCACCATAGATAGCTTGGAAAATGCCCGTAACCTCCATAGTAACTGTATATATTGAGGCTGAATCGAGCCACAAAGTCGGCATTGGGGCCTGCATACATCGATGTTGTAACTGCAAAATCTTGCACATTTACTGGAATATCTCTGCTTTCAAACTTTCCTGAGTAAAAATCACAGGCTGAGCGAGCCACTTTGGTAATCAAGAAGACCTTTCGCATCAATATGGGTCGCTCGATTTCGGTTACGAGCCTACCCAGGCCTGTGCGACCGCAACGCAACTTCGATCTTCTCTCAATGGCAGAAAAAGTACAACCAAAGGCTCTTGATCAAGTCATTTAGTAATGATCCCTATAGACTCGACTTTTTCTAACGACTATTTTTGCTTGCTAATCTCATTCTGGTCCACATGATTTGAGGATTATTACTCGTGACAAGCCCAAGAGGAAGTGACAGTGAAAGGTACGTATAGGCGTGCCCCCTGATTGAAGTATAGTAACGACTAGAAATGGATTGAAGAGCTTGGTGCGACGCTTTATGCACGGTGGTGCAGCGTTTCACTAAAATAGAATGGTTGAAATTGCACCCTCGGGCAACTGAGACCCCTGGAGTAGAGAGATACAACACAATCACGGTGGCCTGACTATGCGCTGTCTTCCAGGGCTCAATTAAGCGACCGTAGTATGGAGTTTATCGCCACTGAACTACTCCAGGCTCTGAGAGTCGTACAATCGGACTTATCTAGCATGCTTCGGCTCGGGAATTGATGTGGCTTGGAGTGGCGTTCTAGCCGAATGGGCCCAGGCGTATGGCCCAGAGCCAGCAGTATGAGACGACGCGGTACATGGTCGCACGATTGCAGATGCATGTGGCGCCTCGTGGCAATATCAGATTCATTATCTGATGTCGTGTACCCATAACCTTAGCAAGGGGTATTGCCGACAGTCTTTTGGTACCCGCACCCCTCGTCTTTATCGCTCAAGTACGATCACAGTCTCACAATAAACTTCTAATCGAACTACGAATTATTTTGTACATTGCTCAATCATGGACTATTTTCTCTATCTTTTTGGGGGGGTAGTGTCTTCTAAAGCTTTCCCCGCAATTGCATCTCGGATCTCGGCGGAGGTTCCATTAATCATAATAGTCGATAACCAAGAGGAACACCGCCCAATTAATTAACCAACAACAGAAGATCGGTTATTTTAAGCGATCCACCGAAGGATTCAAATGGTCTATTCATGTCTTCTCAAGGAATATGGGGAAGCATGCATGAATCAAGGAATCATAGTGGTGCGTTCATCAACGGCCTACACGTCATTGACTGCTTTTCCCGGCCGGGCCATGACAAAGTACAATGCAGGGATCAGGCCACTCATTAATCGACTACTAATTCATTTTCAATTGTAAAACAAGATTTTGATGAGATTACCCATAAAATGGTACTTTATATCCACCTTGCATTCCCCTCCCCCCACTTTGTATCGTCCTCGCTATTGCCTCTTTACCTTCTTCACCAACCCTGACTGCCGTTCTCCCATCAATTTCATCTTTACATCGGTTGAACTTACACAATTAATCATCATGGCCTCTCATTCCAATGATGCCCAATCCAAAAGCATCTCAGCTTACGGAGATGCACGCTCAACGGTATCCGGGCAATGTCTAGATCCCGAAGAGGTCCGCAAGATGAACAAGTATTTCCACGCCAGCTTGTACCTCTGTCTCGGCATGCTCTACCTCCGTGAGAATCCTCTTCTCAAAGAGCCTTTGAAAGTGGAACATCTCAAAGCTCGACTACTGGGACATTGGGGATCCGATGCGGGCCAGTCTTTTACTTGGATCCACATGAACCGCTTGATCAAGAAATATGACCTGGATGTGCTTTTCGTTTCTGGCCCTGGCCATGGCGCCCCTGGAATCATCTCTCAGTCTTATCTCGAGGGTGTCTATTCGGAGGTGTTCCCTGACAAGACCGAGGATGTAGAGGGCATGCAAAAGTTTTTCAAGCAGTTCTCGTTCCCAGGTGGTATTGGAAGTCATGCTACACCTGAAACTCCCGGTAGTATTCATGAAGGTGGTGAACTTGGATACTCTATTTCCCACGCCTTTGGAACCGTCTTTGATCATCCAGATCTCATCACTTTGACCATGGTTGGTGACGGAGAGTCCGAGACTGGACCTCTTGCGACGAGTTGGCACAGCACCAAATTCCTCAACCCGATCACGGATGGAGCAGTGCTCCCTGTTCTTCATCTGAACGGGTACAAGATCAATAACCCGACGGTCCTTGCACGTATCAGTCACGAGGAATTGACTGCATTGATGGTCGGTTATGGCTGGAAGCCCTATTTCGTGGAGGGAAGCGACCTGGACAGCATGCACCAGGCCATGGCTGTCACTCTTGAGCAGTGTGTGAAAGAGATCAGAGAGTATCAGCAACAAGCCCGATCATCGAATAAGCCATTCCGTCCCCGTTGGCCCATGATTGTTCTTCGCACGCCAAAGGGCTGGACTGCCCCGAGGGAAGTCGATGGAAAACTACTCGAAGGTTTCTGGCGCGCACACCAAATTCCCATCACCGATGTCCTTACCAACCCTGCCCATCTCAAGGTCCTTGAGAATTGGATGAAGGGGTATAAGCCCGAGACGCTCTTCGATGAGAATGGCAAGCTTCTTCCAGAACTCAGGGAGCTTGCGCCCTCTGGTAATTCGCGTATGAGTGCCAACCCGGTCGGCAATGGTGGTCTTCTGCGTAAACCATTGCGATTGAATGACTTCCGTGAATATGCAATTCAGGACATTATTCCCGGTAAATCCTCCGCAGGAGGTATGGCCAACATGGCTAAGTTCCTTCGTGATGTGGTCGCGAAGAACATGACTAATTTCCGCCTCTTCGGCCCTGATGAAACCGAGTCGAACAAGTTGGCCGAGGTCTACAAGGCCGGCAAGAAAGTTTGGATGGCAGATTATTTCGAAGAGGACAACGATGGAGGCAACTTGTCTCCAAATGGTCGTGTTATGGAAATCCTTAGTGAACACACTTGCGAAGGCTGGCTCGAAGGCTACATCCTTTCTGGACGTCATGGTCTCATCAACAGCTACGAGCCTTTTGTGCACGTCATCGACTCGATGGTTAATCAGCACTGCAAGTGGATCGAAAAGTGTCTTGAGGTCGAATGGCGCGCCAAGGTCGCCTCTCTCAACATTTTGATCACGGCCACTGTCTGGCGACAAGATCACAATGGTTTCACGCATCAAGACCCTGGATTCCTTGATGTGGTGGCCAATAAGAGCCCCGAGGTGGTCCGCATCTATCTCCCGCCCGACGGGAACACCCTTCTCTCCGTCATGGACCACTGCCTCCGCAGTGTGAACTACGTGAATGTCGTCGTGGCAGATAAGCAGGAGCATATCCAGTTCCTGAACATGGAAGATGCCATTGCACACTGTACAAAGGGTCTCGGAATCTGGGACTGGGCCAGTAACGACCAGGGCGAAGAGCCAGACATCGTGATGGCATCTTGCGGCGATGTCTCGACACACGAAGCTTTGGCTGCGACTGCACTTCTGCGCGAGCATGTTCCCACTCTTAAGATTCGCTTCGTGAATGTCGTGGACCTCTTCCGACTTATCTCGGGAATTCATCACCCGCATGGCATGCCTGATCGCCAGTGGAAGGCTATTTTCACTGACAACAAGCCAATCATCTTTAACTTCCACTCTTATCCTTGGCTGATCCACCGACTGACCTACAAGCGGCCTGGTCAGCACAACCTGCATGTTCGGGGATACCGCGAGAAGGGTAACATCGATACTCCGTTCGAACTGGCGATGCGCAATGGAACCGATCGGTTTAGTTTGGCCATTGATGCAATTGACTTGATTCCATCTCTCGGTAACACTGGCGCAAGCGCCAGGGAGAAGCTGGCTAATGCACGTCTCGCTGGTAAGGCGGAGGCTTTCGAAAACGGTCTGGATCCTGAGTACATTCGCAACTGGACCTGGCCATACCCGAGGAATTGATTGGGTTATTGGACGCGGCTCGAAGAGGAAATGTGTGATTGGGTTTAAGTCCTTCTATTAATAGTTTTATGTATCTAATGCATGAATAATTGAGAATGAGACGGCGTTCTGCGGCTCAATAGCGGATTTCCCCGGGAGTGGAGCATCTTAAAAGACACGGCTCTAGGCGCTGGTACAGCATCTTTCTCACCCCAAATACTGGACCATGCCGCCCCCTAAAGTAAGTAAGAAGATAAGTTCAATTCAGGGAGTGAGGCTTGCCGGGTCCTCGTCCACTTGGAATATCAAACTCGAGTACCCCTCAGACTCTCAAGGCACAATCGCATCAGTCACCCCGCACGAGTCTTCCGGAGATGATCTCCCACCTTCCCTCGCTTTACCGGCCCTGACTCACCCACATATTCATTTGGACAAAGCGTTTATTCATAATGCACGCGAATATTCCCATCTTCTACCTCGCACGGGCACCTTCCAAGAAGCCTTGTCTTTCACCACCACGGCCAAAGAGAGCTTTACCGAAGCCGACCTTCTGAAAAGAGGGGAGTGGTTATTGGCCGAGTCTGTTTCCTCGGGAGTCACAGCGATGAGAGCTTTTGTGGAGGTCGATCATACAGTCCAGTTGATTTGTTTAGATGCAGCGGTTACGCTAAAGAGCCAATGGAGCGAGGCCTGTCATATTCAAATTGCCTGCTTCGCCCAAGACCCCATTTTCTCCAGCAAATACGGAGAAGAAAACCGCTCCCTAATTGAAAAGGCTCTGGGAAACTATCCGAAGATTGACGTACTGGGAACCACGCCCTACGTGGAATCAAGCGTGGAGGCTTCAAAGAAGAATATCGAATGGGCGGTTGATCGCGCTTTACTCCTTGACAAACATGTCGATTTCCATTTGGACTATAATTTGGATCCCGGTAAAGAGGCACTCATCTGGCATGTGTTGCAGACACTGCAACAACGAGGCTGGACTAGTCGCACCACGCGGAGACGCGTGATGCTAGGACATTGTACACGCTTAACCCTTCTGCCTGACGAAGAATGGAACAAAGTATCTCGCTTCATCCATGAGAACGATCTCCCGGTGAGCTTCGTCGGTTTACCCACTAGCGATCTATATATGGCCGCGCCGCCGGACCAAGGAGGTCCCCACCAACGGCCCAGGGGTACCCTACGAGTCCCCGAACTGATCCGCAAACACAACCTGGATGTAGTGATCGGTGTCAACAATGTTGGCAATGCGTTTACGCCGTGGGGCTCTGCCGATCCCTTATTTTTGGCCTGTGTTGGGGTGGGGGTTTATCAGGCAGGGGCACAGGATGATGCCAAACTTTTATATGAATGCGTGTCCACTCGTGCCCGGGCTGCGATTGGCCTTTCGGCTGAGACTAGTCTTGTTGTGCAACCGGGTATTTGCCCGGATCTTGTCCTCTTCCATGATCGAGACGATACCGGGTGTGGAATATCCCGTCCACGTACGAGCGTGGCTGAAGTGGTTTGGGATCCACCAATGCGAACTAGCAGAAGTGTTATTACGAACGGGAGAATGCAGGTCAGGCTTTCAGGTTTTGATGATATGAAGTTTGAATATGCATGATATAGGAGGGAGGTTTGCAGAGTTTCAATCTAAATTTGGGATACTTATAGTGTGGGTCATGTGATTACGTATGCATTTATTGACAGACTGCACTCTAGCATGTGATTCGTCTTATAGATTTAAATTAATCTTAGTAAATGATTTATAAAAGTACGTACGTCTCTACTGGGTCGAGCTCCTAAGGGATCTAATACGTACTTTATAACATGTTGATGAAAACCCTGATCTGGTATATACCTCAGGTCTAGATCTCCACTAAACTCAGTGCCTGAATGATGGAACCGGGAACGCGGACAACGTCATGGGGCGTAGAAGTGTACCCAAGGGGCCCAAAAGGATTAAATGAACTCAGGGGAATAGAACTGGTGCAACAATCGAATCCCACAGGGTCACAACCAGCTCGAATCCAAATAAGAAATTAGATGAGGTCTAGCGGTACGAGTACAGGGCTTTGGGCTTTGGGCGTGAGAGTCTGAGAGACCCCTGTCAAACCTACACCTCTTTCCTTTTCCCCCTCTCCCCTCCATCGCTTCTATCATCATCTTCCCCCTTGGTTATAGGGATTCCCAAGTCATCTCATTTTCTCTCCTGTTTCCTTCTCCATCCAACGGGTGGATGCACCAGCCCGTGGGGCTCGTGTCTACCGTTCGTCAGCCTCTCCCCGCTCGCGCCCTTTGACCGCTCCAACTTCATCTGTTCCAACCCAGACTTGTCCTAGTCGTTATGTCGGCACCGGCGCCTGCCTCGAAGTCGCCTACGGTGGTTCGCAGTCAATCCACTTCGTCTCGCCCCGCCCATTGGGCCCCCTCGTCTGATTTGCCCCATCGTACTCGAAGCGTGGCGGTCCGATCGTCAAACACGTCCCAGCCCCCTCCACAGACACAATACTCACACTCCAAAACCCCCTCCTATGACCGCCGTCCACCGTCAAACCACGCTGCGCTAGAGAGCGTCGCCCGCCGGGATTTCGAGGCATCCAATGTCCAAAAGATGCCGTCTCGCCGTGAACCTTCCTCTGAGCGCTCGCAAGAGCGCCCGGCCACGGCAACTCGTACCGAGTCCACCCGACGACACCAGCGCACTTCCTCCACGCAGGGTCATCAACGAAATAGCGTCGACATGACAGGCAGCGCTACTGCAGACCGCGCAACTGATTCCTCGCAAAATGCGACCGCCCCAACCGCCCCCACACAGCCGAGGCGTCGGACGACGATCACTACACCAACGGGCCAATGGGCCCTGGGGAAGACCATTGGTGCGGGCAGCATGGGTAAAGTAAAGCTTGCAAAGAATATGGAAACTGGGGAACAGGTACATTTTCCCCTTCATTCCTAGTCGAGATCTGCCATTAAACAAGCTCGTTCTAACAATGCCACGTTCCAGGTTGCTGTCAAAATCGTCCCCAGACTTTCAACCGAGGAGCATCGCAACGGTCGAGAAACGGAGAGAGCAGATCGGTCGAAAGAAATTCGAACGGCTCGAGAGGCTGCCATTGTGAGTCTTGTTAGCCATCCATACATCTGCGGAATGCGAGATGTGGTGCGCACAACATATCACTGGTATATGCTCTTTGAGTATGTCAACGGCGGTCAAATGCTAGATTATATCATCTCTCACGGAAAGTTGAAGGAGAAGCAAGCTCGCAAGTTCGCTCGCCAGATCGCCAGTGCTTTGGATTACTGTCATCGCAATAGCATCGTCCACCGTGATTTGAAGATTGAGAATATCCTGATCAGCAAGACAGGTGATATAAAAATCATCGACTTTGGTCTCAGCAACCTCTTCTCTCCTAGAAGTCTTCTGAAGACCTTCTGTGGCAGTCTCTATTTTGCTGCTCCAGAGCTGCTCCAAGCAAGACAATACACTGGGCCGGAAGTTGATGTCTGGAGTTTCGGCATTGTTCTTTACGTTTTGGTTTGCGGCAAGGTACCTTTTGATGACCAGAGCATGCCTCAGCTCCATGCGAAGATTAAGAAGGGTGTTGTGGAATACCCACCTGGCCTAACAACTGGTATGTCTTTCCCTACACCAGCTTTCCGGCACTTTTTCAACTGACCTTATCTCACAGAATGCCGACACATCATTTCCCGTATGCTTGTCACCGACCCGAAGCAGCGTGCCAGCTTGGCCGAGATTATGAATCACCCATGGATGAACAAAGGCTTTAATGCACCTCCCGAAAACTACCTCCCCCAGCGAGAGCCCATTCAGCTTCCATTGGACCAGGAAGTTATCGAGAAAATGACAGGCTTTGATTTCGGCTCACCAGATTATATCACATCTCAGTTAACAAAGGTGTTGGAATCGGATGAATACCAACACGCCGTACGACTCAATTACCGGGAACACCCAGTGAATAGCCAAGCGGAGCGAAAGCGCGGCGTCTTCGACTTTTATAAGCGACGCAACTCCGCTGCTAGCCGTGATACTCTATCAGCACCTTCAGCTGAGGCAATACAGTTAGGCAATGATCCTCTGAACGCTTACAGCCCGCTGGTGTCTGTTTACCACCTTGTCAAGGAGAAACTTGACCGAGAAAGAGTAGAGAGTCGCCCTGGTGCTCTAAGCATTCGTCCGACCCCGGTCGATGCGGGTATGCCCGAGTTAGCGCCTCCAGAGGCCGCCCACACCAATCAATATTCGGTCCCAGGCGAAAAGGACACCGGCCGACGGTCTCGCCCTCGAGCCAGGACCCATGGCGAGGAGGATGTTGTGGAGGGCATGAAGAATCTCCATACTTCCTCGCCGTCTGGACACGTAACTCCCGACACACCTGCCAAGAAAGAGAGCGCCGCTGCTGGTATTTTGCGACGTTTCAGCACCCGCAAAACTAAGGAGCGCAGCCGCGATGTTGAACGGGAGCGTATCAGCACCCCCAATACCCCGACACTGAACGTTCAACCCCCTGTCGATTCCGCGTCCCCATTGCACCGTGGATTTAGTGTGCGAAGAACTCGACGCCCTGAGCAAGAGCCACCTCTTCCCTCTGCAGGAAGCCAGCCTCAACACCGAGACTTGCTCGCAGCACCAGGCTCGGCCTCGGGCGACCAAAGTTCGCAGACTAACAAGTTTTTGGGACGGTCTACCAGCGTCAACTCCGCTGATTACCGACCTCGAAGAGCTGCCCGGAGGGGCGAAGCTGAGACTTTGGATGTTGAACGCCAGCCCCCCTCAACGAGTGGCTCGGATCAAGTTGGTCCCACCGGTCCTAACAACCAGAAGGATCAGGCCGCCGTGAAAACCGGTAGCCGCACACATACTGCACGTACCATGTCTCTGGGCCATGCCCGCCGTGAGAGCATCCAAGCCCGACGTGCTCGGCGGGAGGCTGCCCTCGAGGCCAATGTGCCCGAAGAGACTGATGAAGACATCACCGGTGCAGGCACCGCATTGGAGAGTGCCAATGAAGGCGAGGATCTGTCTAAGCCAGTTTTCCTTAAGGGCCTCTTCAGTGTGTCAACAACGAGCAGCAAGCCCTTGCCCGTTATCCGGGCTGATATCATCCGCGTATTGAAACAGCTGGCTGTGGACTACGTTGAGATCAAGGGTGGCTTCAGCTGTCGACATGCACCGAGCATCGACCTCGAAAAGGTGGTCGACGTCAGCCCTCCTAGTCCGGACCGCCAGGGCCAGGTCTCCCACCGCCGCCGTATCAGCTTTGGCGGACTTCTTAGCCACGACGACAGCCGCGATGACAGCCGTTCAGGTTCCAACAAGCTACACCGTCGCCCCCAGACGCAACCAGACCGTAGTTTCGTCTCGAACTCGGACGCTTCGGATGAATATGTTGCACGCGATACCCAGCAGAGCGGTACCGTGGGCGAACGCGTGGTCGGAGAGACCACCACCCGCGTCCAAAGCGACACTGGCGAGAATTTGGTGCTTCGCTTTGAAATCCTCATCGTGAAGGTGCCTCTATTCTCCCTGCACGGTATCCAGTTCAAGAAGGTCTCGGGTGGTATGTGGCAATACAGAGAGATGGCGAAGAAGATTCTTGATGCTTTGCGACTATGATTCAGTCCGAATGGGCTAGATATCAATCAAACACCATGCATAACCGCTTGGGTGGGAAACATAGAGGCCTGGCCTAGATGGCACATATTTGTTATTCTCTTTCATCTCACGTTCCCCACTAGGAACCAGTACAGGTACATTGATCAACGACATCGCATGAGAACGTTTTCTACATCAGTGTTTTATCCTTGCATTCCAGGGCTCCTTTGTCTTTTTCCCTCCCCCGCCCTATTCAGCTCGCTTTTAGCCTATCATTCCGGTTTGCATCTACCTATCCGGGCTTATCATGTCTGTTTCCCACACTGTCGTTCTAGAAAAGCGTGTCAGTCTTCTTGTACATTAAAGCAGAAGACATTCCTGGCTTCTACTGATCTGTTATCTGCATCCCTGAAGTTCTCTTTTAGCGTGGGGAGGCAGGGAATTGGCGTTGTATAGCCTTTGTTGGGTCTCTGTGAACGAGTCTCTTTCGTCTATAAAACTGCTATCTGTTAATCATCATATTGGGTTTTCATGTTACGTAGAGTCAAGGCGCAGGTTTAAATTTAGCCATGGTAGGGAAATTGAATATGCCTCACATGTGTATAGTCAAGCATGGGTGGAGAAAGACCCTGAGGATAATGGGCCAGCGGCGATGAGAAGACGCTCATTGATCAACTGTATTCATTGCTTGCCCACCAAAGTGGATTTGCAAAGGAAAGAGGACCCAAGGATCCAAAGTTTCTTACAGACTGAAATAAAGCAAGCCAGGGTTATGTTGGAATCAATGTCAAATATTTCGACCCGAAGATCCAAAAACTACATGAATGCAAAAGATCATCCCGAATACAGATGTTTATTTTTAGTGACAGCAGGGCGTGAAGCAGGGAGATGTATTGCAGCTTAGAGATCAGGATGTTGCAGCAAAAGTGTTTCCTTATCTAGTGGTGAAGCTCTAGTGAAATATCATATAGACCCTGAAACGTTGGATGTCATGAATGATCCAACTCAAGCGAAGAAAGCGACGCAGGATAGGGTCATAGAATTGTGAGGATTGGGCGAGGTATCGAGCTAGATGATGGGGCTGAGACTCTTGAGTCGAAGACTCGAAGATATGCAGCAAATGAATAATTCGGCGGACATGGAGTTGTATGTGCTGGTCAGAAAGATCGTGACAAGAGATTGCTGGTAAAGTGGGTATAGGAAGTCATGATAAAGAGACTGACGTAAAAAAGAAAGTCAGGAGATTTCATGGTAAAGATGTTCTCGGAAAACAAGTGGCCCTCATGTCAGCTCCTTAATCAGCTTCATTCTTTGTTTGTGCATAGACTGACGCGCAATCCAATATGGGAATGATTATATGGATGTTCAGGTCCTTTACTTATACCACTCTCGCGGTAATCCTTCGTGGTAATACCTGGCGGTGATGCCTCGCGGTAGTCGTTGACCCGTGGAGTATCGTGGTGATCCGTCGCGCCGGGTCGCGATTCGCACGAATCGCATCTTGGGGAAAATCGAGCTGGGACGTCACGATTCCCGAGGTCATGCGAGATTAAACATTATAACTCCCCTTGTTTTTTTTTTTTTTTTTTTTAGAGAGTAGAGCGTCTTTTAAGGTGGTCTGGATGAAGACCTTAGAAAATTGGTGCCGTGCTAGGCGCGTGAGTGCGACCAGTTTGCCCATATATATATACATCTGCACACGAATCAACCTTTGAAGGCACCGCGCACCATACGAGCGATATAACGTGTGTAAAGAAATCAAAGCAACCTAGCAATGTGCATAGTTTAGGTTGCTATAACAAAACCAAAACTTTTCAATATATATGAAAGTTAGGAAACTCCTGGAAGAGGAGATCCGTGAACGTTAATTTAACTTCAGGGCACAGTACGAGCAGTAAGACCTTCGCTGGGGCTTCCGCTAGGGACTGCCGCCATGGAGCACCGCGGACGAACACCACAAAGTTGAAAGGGCTACCACGAGTGTTAGGGAATTTCATGGTTCGTGCGCGTGCGACCACTCAGAGCCTGAGTGCCAACCGAGAAACGACTTAATTGGAACGTGGGAGACCTCGAATCCGGCCCAGGACCCCGCGGCGGCGTTCCAGTTATAAATGTATCCCGCACGGGCATCTATGGGTGCGACCAGCCCGCAACTTTAGGGGTGGACCCGGCCAGTTGCGCCCGCGGCCGGGCGCCGACCCCCTAACGATTCTTGTTCTGCATTTTCCAGCATTGCTTATCAACGATCCTCTGTCATCACGTGATACAGCAGTATATCTAGATTACTAAATATCTCATGAGAAATACTTATATTAATGGGTAGAACAAAAGAGTTTGATATAATCTAGCTAGTTTGATATAGAAATTATCTATTATTGATGAATTTATTGCAGGCCAATTTTCGAATAGCGACATTTTTTAGGGATTCATCGTTATCTCTCGACGCTTATCAGTGATTAGCTAATATAGCGCAAGCTGCGTCGATATTTAGAACTTTTTATCGACTCTCCTGCTGGAAAACCCCCTAAAATTTGGCTCTTCAATATATAAGTGGAATAAAGAGCTTTTTCTCTTGATCATAAAACAATTATTATACTTATACATGAGTTAGGTGAGATGAAATTGCTTAGTCATAAGGCTTTAAAGCCATCCTAAGCCAATCAGCGATCATCAATCCCAGCTCTATGGCGCAAAGCGGCAAACAGCAAGCCATATTTCGCAGTCACCCTCCCTATGGATTCTTCTCTAATTAAAGTCTGGTTTGAGTTATATGACCCGAGCTTATATGTGCTAGCTATTGATTTCCACGAAGGATAAGGGAAAGCGGAAACAGCACTTAAAGCAAAGCCAAGGCGGGCGATAGTCAAAGGCTTTCACTTTCGGCACGCGCTTTTGACAGGCCCTGTTCCCTGTCGAACCCTGCTGGTTCCTACCCGTTTATCACACCGCTATTTTCAGCCATTGATATATGCGGACCGGAATACCTTTCTTTGAGCCCGAGACACTACTGCGAGATCCCGTCACATATTGACCCACTCTGTGCCCGAGTTCTTTGTTTGCTTGATGAGTGCCAGGGATCTCTTAAACGCCACGAACTACAAAATAGATAGTTTACAAGGATATCAACCATTCATTAAGCGAGATATATAAAATTGATGACTAAGATAGAGAAGCTTGGGCCACCCAGGAGGCCCCTTTGATGCCCCCGAACGTCTTCCACCTTCCTTAAGGCTCTCCGGGCTGCCTCCCTACGCAACTCCGTTGTGTCATTTCCCACAATTTCCCGCGCCTTGATCCACTCCCGCTACCTCATTCAGGTTCTTTGATGGTATTCCCAACTCCATATCAACTGGCAACCTCTCTTCATATTTCTTTAAAATCTTTTCGCCTTTCAACCTCAGATCCATTTGTTGTTTATCTTAGTCTACCGCTTGAGTTTTTACCCCGATGTGTCTTTAAGAGACGCGCTCCTTGTCCTAAACGCCACTACCATCGCTTACCATCGCTTGCCCTCGTGTGTAGCCGATGGTAGTGAATCTAGTGATGCCGTTTGCCGCTACCGCCGAGAATGTCTTGAAGAAGGTGATGCATGGAGTCATTGACCTAACTGGCGACAGTGACGAGGATGATTCTGAGGTGAGTTTTTTCAGATGTCGACGCGTTATGGCGGTTATTCCTACGATATATAAATCACCTTTCGTCTTCTTTCCCGAAGAGGTTAGCGCGCTATACATATATATGACATATATGTAGCACCTTCCTCACATTCCTCTCTTGCATATCGCATTTTTGGGGCTGGTTTTTGCCCCAAATTTCCCCTGGGCTTACGCCTATTTGGAGATTCATTGGATATTTCCATTTCCGATACTTGTCCTCGATTTTGCATCGGGGTGACCTGACCTGCATATCATGCACCACTACAACATACAAATCAACAACGGGGTTGCGACCAAAAACACTAACTTCGGGTATTTACTACTCCAGACCAACTTGACAAACGGGAACAACGTAGCATTTGTGACCACGCTGACTCACAATCAACTGGGTTCCTCTTCGTCCGGTCCTAACAAACGCAAGGCTCCGAACTCTGATATTCCGACCACGTCAATTGAAACCGATTTCGGTACAAATGGTGCGGCCTCAACGGTGGTGCAGCCAAAGGTGGAGCCAAGCCGGTCGCTCTCGAGAAAGTCAAGCCTGAGGCCGTCTCAGTCAAAGGAGCCAAGGGAACCAAACGGGAATGTGAGCGCGTCGCCCTCCTCGAGCCGGTCAAGCCTAAGACTGTCCAGGTCAAAGGACACAACCGCAAAGACTGATCGGCTGTCCACCCCGAGCGCAGCAAATAGAGCAACGCCCCTGATTGTTATCCCGTCGTCCGCTAAACGGACAAAACTACTTTTGGAGCTTCCCATCTCTGGTGAAGAACCAAAATTAAAGGGAGTGTCAGAGGAATATTTTCCTATTAATCGAGTGGAGAAACAAAAGGCTTTGAAAAGAGCGTACCCCAAGCGTGACAAGGTCGACCGGAGCATAGTTCCATTCTGCACCTCATCTGAATCCGCTCCGTCAATCCCTCAGCCTGATGCGATAGCCTTCTTGCGGGCTAACCTCGATGAAAGGCTACGGCAAATTGACGGACCGGCGGTCACATTTGACATCGACGATGAGAGACTTGCGATGCTTTCTACCACTTTTGGCTTTGTGAATGACTACATTCTTCTTGACGGTGTGACGCGTGTCCCGGAAGGCTTTCATTATGGTTGTAATTGCTCCGGCTCTGGCCCCTGTGACCTCACGACCTGTGACTGTCTCTTTGAAGAAGAGGAATCAAACCAGAAGATTTCCACATATCACCCATTGGAGAACGGACAATTTGTGCTTCACCCCAGCTTTTTGGAGCGTCGTTCGAAAATCGCCGAGTGCTGTTCACTGTGCAGTTGTAAGGGTCTCGAAGGCGGCTGTTGGAATACGGTTGTTCAACGAGGTCGTCAGGTTCGATTCGAGATCTTTGATACGGGACCTCGTGGTAATGGTACGTAGTCACCTTCTTCAAATGAAGAATCCCTCTAATTGTTCCTCTTAGGTCTTCGCTCTCCAGACCCTATCATTGCCGGGCAATTCATCGACCGGTACCTCGGTGAAGTCCTCACACAAGAAGCCGCGGATGCCCGCGAAGCCACTAATAACATGGGCCAATCTTACCTATTTGTCCTCGACTGGAAGCAGGAAGAGCAGGACGATGATGACGACGAGGACGACGAACATAAATCCGATCAAAAATTCTACGTTGTTGATGGTCAAAAGTTCGGTTCACCCACCCGCTTCATTAATCACTCCTGCAATCCTAATTGCAAAATCATCCCCGTGTCCACCACGGAACCGGGTGATGATAGCCTTTACCACCTCGCCTTTTTCGCGCTGTGCGATATCCCCCCCGGCACCGAGTTGACCTTTGACTACAATCCTTTCTGGGTTGAAACAGATACAGATACAGATGAGGAGAAAGGAAAAGATAAGGAAAAGGTCGACCCGAACGCCGTTACTTGTCTTTGTGGCGAGGACAACTGCCGTGGCCAGCTATGGCCTAACGCGCGTAAGCAGGGACCGGGCGTTAAGTCTAGCCCTAACTCCAAGGCTAAGACGGCCAGAAAAAGCCACGGCAAGAATTCGAAGAAATAAGGCTGGCTAGCAGGCCTGCTTTTGCCCTAAATATTCTTCGCCTTGTTGTTCTGGCTTATTCACATAGCGTTTATTCCTTGCATTTTGCATCTACAGGCGCAACTGATTTGCCAGCGAACCTTTTATGATACCCCTGTCATAGTTTTTATGTCATCTATGGACCATGGAAGTAATGAAAATGATTTTAGAATAACAGCCCCTTAAAATAGAACTAAGTGGCTATACTTCTGTTTGATGACCACTAAAAACCATTAGCTAAAGCAGCAAAAAGATAAAAACAAGGTCAAAATGGGTATTTCCTAACGCCTCCAACTATACATCCAAGTCACTTTCACAAAGGTGAATAGAAAAAACAAGTGTCAAAGCAAGACTCCTCGCTGAATAAGTAATTGGTCAAGAATCAAGCCCGACCCTCCATAACCTCAAAAATGCCCCCCATAACAAAACGCGGCGACTGCTGCGGCCGCAAGATACTTCCACGCTTCTCCTCATTCGAAGTAGTCGAACCAGCACTCCCATTCGACGCCGCCCTCGCGCCCATACCCATACCCGCATTCATATTCATAACCATCCTAGTTTCTCTCTCCATCTCCACAGGTCTAGGCTCCATAAGATCCAACCCCGCCCTTTCAATCGCATCCCCATCACACCTCGAGCGCTCCTCGCTGAGCGCCATATCAACGGCAGAAGGTCTCCGTCTCACAACCATAAGTGAAGAGCGGCCGCGAAGGACGGCGCAAGGTAGGATGCTGACCACGTGATGCTCACATGTAGATGAATTCGAGTTGTGGTCCTGGCTTTGCGAGGAATGCGGTTGGAATGAGAGGTTGAAGAGGTGGTGCGGTGATGTTAAGCTTCTGCTTGTTGTTCGGGACCGTTGGCGGAATGTTGAGGTTGGTGAGGAAGGTGGAGAAGTTGTTCGGGAGCTGGGTGGGCTTGAGGATTCGCTTGTTGGGCGGATTGTTTGAATTGGAGAGAGTGGAGTGGGGAATTGGTTCATCTTGTTTGATTTCCGTTTTGTGATTTGGTGGGTTTTTGTTCGTGTTTTAGGTTGGTGATGATGTATGTGGAATGCGAGATGTATGAATCAATGTGGGTGGGTGGACATGTTATGGTGTTGTGGTGGGGGATGAGGGGGTGTAAATAAGTGAATTGAAGAGAGGAATTTGAGGATGAGGTTTGGTTTATGATCAACTATCAAGCTCATACTGCAAGGATGTCGCTGCAGGGAGTTTGAGACAAATGGATATCGGATGCGGCCACCGCATCCGGATGAATGGGATTGTGCCTGGATTTACTGTTTTCATCAATCCTTAAATCGTGTCGATCTTCCGAGAACATCTATTTACTTACTAGTACACCGTCATATTTGTGAATCTTTATTTTTATTTCATCCTGATGTTCCAGCCTCATCCTGCTTCCGGCTATACGTCGATCCAATAGTTCGTACTTTGGACCCACTTCAGCCACCCCGTATTGAAAACGTTCTATCATTTAGATGTACACGCCACATTTTATTGAAGGGGAACAGGAAAGGATCAATAAAGGAGAAAAAGGCCTCATAAGATAAGGAAAATGGTAGAATCTCACGCCGCTGCTATGCAAGATGCTTCCAAGGATGCCAGGACTGAGGGTATTGTACAGCAAAAATGGATACAAAATCAAAACAGGAAACTCCTCCGATAATCACTCTAAAACCCAAAGAGAAAAAAGAAAAGAGAAAGTGAAAAGTAGAAGAATGTTCAAGTAATGAAACGAAGCAGATAGGTTCTACCATCTGTCATTCGTACATCCGTACTCGTCTCTCGTGGAGACATCAACATCATGCATTAGGAGAGGGTGAACTCCTCTCGGTAGATTGGGTTGACCGATTGGAGCGCTCGCCTGGCCGTTCCTCGCCAGATCGTCGCTGTGTAAAGCTTCGCCGAATACTTTCGCCCCAGGCGGAGTTATCCAGCGAGTTCATCACGTCCTGCACGCTCATGGCGCTATTCTGTCGGGAATGGTCAGCGCCCGAAGCCGAGTCGCGGCGTTCACCAGAATCGAATGACGCCCGGTCGCCATACATATGGCGCGGCGTGCGCGACGGACTGATACTGGCCCAGTCCGTTGGGGTGCTGGCACCCGATGATCGACCGGCCATAGTAGTGTCCAGCCGAGGGAGGTCATGCCGGTGGGCCGTGGGGCTGGATTCAGCACGGCGATGCAAGGTAGAGGAAGGTGAGAGCATAGGCGCAAAGGCTCCTTCGAGGTCAGGCTGATTTTGCGGCGTCATCGTACCGGGGGCTGGTTCCTCGTGCTTTTCGGAATCGTCCACGGGGTCATCGACATAGATCTCGGGTACCGTAAATTGAGGTACGGCAGTCATGCGCGCGTTTTTCTTGCGGTCAATAGCCCGGCGGAATTGGCGGGACCAGTACAGAGTATCGAAGAAACCAATCACAGTGTTGCGACGAACGGCTTCCTCCACGCGCTGGAGGCGTGCGCGGCGACGAAGGAATTCCTCTAGACGTAGACTCTTGCTATCGCTGATGACATTGTAATGGGCGAGAATCATCAGGCATTGGTGGAATGAGATACCACGATCCGGGTCTGCCGACACAAGAACTTCTTCGTAAAAGATATTGAGCCGCTGCCGCCGCTCTCGAATCGTATTAACCGGGATGCGGCTGAGAATGCGATTAAGCTCTTTCAGATTCACCTCATCCACAATATCTTCTGCACGGGGATGCATCATGGGATTCAAGGACTCTTGCGAGCGCGTATGCAGGGACGAATGGAAAGAGACAACAGAGTCCCGTGCGTTGGTTCGACATTGATCTAGAATGGCACCGACAGTGAATTCTCCGTCATAGATCCGCATGCTGAAGATTCCGGAAAGTTCCCCAAGTAACCGGGGGAACTGCTCTTTAGTGATAAAACCGGTTCCATCAGGATCGTAAGTCGCCCAGGCATGTTTGAAGCGGCGGATCTCTTCACGGCTCACCGCATATAGCCCGCTGCTACGTTGGTAGACGTAAGAGAAACTTTCGAAGATAAGCGAGACAAACAGCGAGACAAAGATGTACATGCTGATAATATTCCACGCAATGAACAGGGTTCGGGCCCAGCCGGCACTGCCGCAATCATCATCAAGGAAGTCGGAATTATATGTGCAGAAAGGGGGTTCCATGGTGGCAAAGTCTTCCATGACTTCATTCCATCCCTCTCCACAACTGGAGCGAAATAGTAGGATGAGGGACTTTGGAACGTCGCGGAAGTTGAGATTATGGGTCCCTTGGCTCCCAAATTTCGTGAGACCGAAGGCTTGGTTCAAGGCGATACCGAATACTAGAAACAACACGAACCAGGTGGCAAGAAGATTGCCGATGACTGGAAGACTAGCTGCCGCAGTTTTGAATAGTTGGTCCAGTTGGTTATTTCGTGGAATGAGAAGTAAAGCGATCGCGACAAGGAACAGCTTGTTCAATTCGAGAACAACTTGTCTCGAATACGCGATATGCAAAATAGTCGTGATCCATGCACCAGGTACAACTATGAGGGCGTATAGGTCCCATGAACTTCGACTGAAGCGGTGCCACCCAAGGCCAACAAATCGGATTACAACGTTGGCCACGTAGACAAACATGAAGATGAAGAACAGGATGGCTAGATGGAGATCAGCTAAGGCCTCATATCGGACGGACGTAGGGTGAAACTTACAACGAGCTAATTCCCACATCTCGGGCTCCGGATAGAACTCCAGTACCAAAAGAACCAAGTGTATGCAGAGGGTGAAAGTGACGAAATGTGCCCACCGGCCATGTTTCTTGACTGCGATTCGATAACACCATTGCTGCCACTGTGCACTCTTTTCATTGAGAGACCGTTTGGACGGCGAGATCTGCCGAAGAAGTTTTCGCAATTCCAACCAGGATCGTTGTTCAGCAGTCAAGAAGGCAACCCCAGTCTGTTCCGTGTAGTTGCGCATGAAGACAGACACAAACAACGTCAAGACAAACACCGCTCCAAGCAAATTGAAGACCACGAAAAAGAAGCCGTTGGCGGGAGCAACATTATCCTGTGGTTGTATACCAGGCCCGACAATGCTCATCACGCTTTCTTGGACGTCAATCCAACCTTCCTGAGACACAATCTGGAAGAGAATGAAAAGGGAGTCCCCGAAATTGTCAAAGTCGTAGTAGGTATTGGTTACGGTCCGGGGGCCAACAACATCCCAATTGTATGGTGAGCTATAATACTCATTCACACAGGAGGTCAGGTTGCCTGAGAAGTTGCCATCGTTGCAAGACATCAATTGTCCGTTGAACAAGTTGACGGCATAAATGGCGAAGGGAATTAGGAAACTCAACGAAACCGCCGCTGCGGCAATGATCTTCATTCCTCCAAGAATAATGACAGAGTGGAAAGTGTCCTTCGCGCTATCGCTGACATTCAGCAAACGCAGAGCCCTCAGTGCTTTGAAGGCACCGATAGGTCTGGAGATACTGAAGTCTTGGTAGAGAGAGCTGCCGACGTTGACCCAAAGAGTGACCAGCACAATTCCATCAATGAAACCCCAAGAGCTGCGGAAGTATGCATTGGGTGTCCAAAAGAAGCCGTCAGCAATCACCTTGATGGTTGCCTCGATGGTGAAGATGACTGCAAATCCCATGTCGGTGTACACAAACCAGTTGCGATCGGTGCGAAAATATTGTCTCTGGTACAATGGAGTCGTGATGCATGCAAGAACGACCATGGCCACGATGGCAGCATAGATAATAGCTGAGAACGTGAACCACACTGGCTTATATGGGTCTACGCCTTCAACTCGTTGATTACCGCGCCCAGGCCCAACGATCCGCTGACACAGCTTTCGAATTGGGTGGTGTGGCCCAAACATGTAAAGCGATTTGTTATATTTTGGATGTTTGATGAGATACTCTCGCTGTGCCCGCTTCCTCGCCTCGGCCGCCGATACCACTTCTCTGGCCATGGTTCTAGGATCCAATTCTTCGTAGGCCCGTGAGAATTTGAGCTTGGAGTAGAACGGATTTGGTTCCCGGCCCCTGACGAGAGCGTTTGCCTTGGCCAGGGCCTGTGAGATGAAACCGGGGTCAGTAGTCTCTGCAGCCGCACTATCTGGAAGCGCCTCCTCTCGGCGCTGGTTCTCTGCCTCCAACTCCTCCTCGCCTTCTTCATCGAGGAATTCACGGACAACGGCATCCTTCAACAGCATCTCCAAAGCAGCGGGCCCATGATCAAGCGGGTCCTTGTAGCGACCTGAATCACGGCCCAGGCGAAGGATCTTTGAAAGTGCAAGGTTTCCTTGAGTAGCTTGCCCGATGTGCTTCTGTTCCAAAAATGCGCGAACCTGTTGAAGACGCTTTTCATCCTCTGACACATCAAAGCTCTCTTGAATGACCGCAATGAACATGTTCAAAATGATGAAGTTGGCCACAATGAACCACAAGATAATGAACGAGGCTGAAATCCAGGCGGTATTGAAGTTGGTTGTGTATGCAGTGACATTATACAAAATTGTTGTCCAGTTTTCGCTTGACAATATCTGGTACATACCCAGAAATGAGTTGTAGATATCGGCAAATGTGATGCCGATGGAACTTCCCGTTGGGTCCTCGGAAGGGATCTGGCTGCGAAAAAGTTGGGTTGCAAATATAGAAGCGAGAAAAGTCATCAAGAAAAGGAAAAATATCAGGTTGAGCAAACCAACAGTGTTTCGGAAAACAACCATGATAAGCTTCCTGGTGACAGGGATTGCCAACACAACACGGTATACCCGAAGGATTTGAAAGAGGGTGAGGACGGTATAAGGACGTCCCGAATTCTTGATGGGAGGTATCTGAATTACGCAAGTGACGACGACAAGGAGGAGGTCGAACCAATTCCGGCGTCTCCGGTGGAATACACGCCAATCCGAGGCGAAGCGCGCGATGATTTCAAGGAGGAAGATGAGCGTGACCACCAACTCTGTATTCGAAATGAAGCGAGCTCGTTCATCCCCCATAGTCGAACTTGTCAATGCTTGGATGATAAGATCGTAGATAATGATGACCACCCAGAAGTATTCAGTTTTGTCGTAAAATCGTTTAAGCGTGCTTACTTTCTGAGTCGTAGTATCATCATTTTCAACGTTGTCGATTTTTTGAACAGCAAAAGCACTGCGTTTGCTTTCCTCCCGAATGACTTGGAAAGAATGGGTGATGACTGCAACGAGCAAGTTCACCAACCACAGACTCAGGATGACAAGACCGAAGGCAAAGAACAGCGCTGCTG
Source organism: Penicillium sp. VS I D KN (assembly GCA_019775415.1). Lineage (NCBI taxonomy): Eukaryota > Fungi > Ascomycota > Eurotiomycetes > Eurotiales > Aspergillaceae > Penicillium > Penicillium sp. VS I D KN. The sequence goes on from JACWFT010000004.1 coordinate 27,303, forward strand.
CAAGATAATCGCTGTCGGTGGTGTAGTAAAGCAAATCGGTGAACGTGTTGGAGCTCATGATGACAAAAACCGCCTCCAATGACTGAAAGATGTTGTCGAAACTCAACGTTCCATTGTAAGGATTCGTGCCTTCAACGCAGAGGGAACCCATGGGGCACATATAGCCCTTAGCGGTAGAACTGGCTAGTCGATTACCAGAGGCCTCTAGCCAAGGCATACGCTCGCCTGTTGTGCTATTGAGATACCCGCCACAAAATTGGATTGTGCCGTATGGGTCATTCGAGGTGAAATTAGCTATGCCCTCGGGATCAACCCAGACACAGGTTCTCCGAAGACTGGACTTAAAACTCTGTATGCCGACAATGGCGAACAGAAGCCAAAAGAATCCAATGAGAAATGCAACATGCACAAGCAGAGGCGCAGCCCGTTTCAGACTTCGAAGAATTACAGAAGTGCCATTGGTAAGGAGAAGGAGACGCAGTATCCGAAGACAACTCAGCATGCGAAAGATATAAAGCTGGTGGGCCGCTTCTAGGCCCTGTAGTGAAAGGAAGAAGGAGATCCAATAAGAGACAACTGCCACAAAGTCCAGTCGGTTGAAAGAGTGACGAAGGAACGCCCGGTGGGCGAGTAGAATGCGGCGTTTCTGAAGAGGGTCGTCATAGGTTTCAGCATCCAGTGCATTCATCCCAGTGAACGTCCGCAAAATTGAGGCTTGAGGTTCGGGTTGTAAGAATGAGACTTTTTTCTTGGTCATCTGCCGATGGGGAGTAATCAGGTTCTTGCCCTTCTCTGCTATCGCTTTCCTAATCCCGAGGTTTCGATTTAGCGTGCTATACTCCTTCGGGTTGAATATGAAACCAGAGACCAGTATCTTCGCGCCAATCTCAAGGGTATAGATTATGAAAATGACAAAGAAGACATAATCTAACGGGGTGTTGCCCCATCGCACCGCCACAGGTCGGTTGAACACCGATCGTGAGGACTCCACGATCAGCAAAATGGTCTGAACCACAATAAATACCAGGATGAAAGGCTCCATGTACGAATTCACTAGAATATCGCAAAGCCAGAGTCGAAGGGGGTTGTTTGGTCCGAAGATGCCCAGTGACCTGCCTCGGAAAGGATTATTTCGGTGTTTCCACATCGTGCTTGAAACCCGGCTCTCTCTCGGCGGTAATCCAGGAGTGGTATCATGGGCGAAATCCGGCATTGCAGGTAGGACTGGGGGCCCTTCCAGCCGTGAATTTTTATTGGACTCTTCTCGTTCGATTGACTGTTGCACGACTTCCGGTTCATTACTCAAGTTGACCACTCGTTGTGACATGGATTTCACCATTGAACTGGCACGCTGCAGCGCCCCGCCGGAAGCCGAGGGGGATAGAGAGCGAGACCGGGCGCTACTGCCTCGACGTCGGCCCAATCCATCCTCCACATGGGGGAGGTCATCGCCCAAACGCGACCCATCACCGGAGTACATGGAATGGCCGCCAGCATCGCTGCTTACTCGACCTTCCGATGCAGGAGCGCCACTAATCGGCTGGAGAAATCGAGGATCGGTCAAACGTGCAGTGTCATCTTCGGCATAGTCTCGGGGCGCGTAATCGTCGGGCTCGTGGGAATGATAATTATCCAAGGGCACGTTATCAAGATCGGAGACCTCATTGTTGAATCCATGCCTAGCTGAAGGATCTGATAATGATAGTCGCGGCGCGTCAAACGTAATGCCGAACGACATGGCCTGTGCGAGGGCACCTAAGTCATTCTCCTCGTCCGCGTGCGATTCTTCGAATGGATTCTTGCTTGCATTTCCCAGGTCGACCGGCGACTCCTCTGCAACACTCTGATATTGCTTGCGCGACCCTCTTCCCATTAATGATCGTCGTGAAAAGACACCGCCCCCCACACTATTGGTGCGGCCTCTGCTATGGCCATCTGCGGGGACATTGATCTCAGATCGGGACAAATCCTGAAGCGGGATCTGGTTGGAGCTATCATTCTCGCGAGGGCTTCGACTATTCGACGCCATCGTCAGGCAAGGATATAGATTATCGAACTGTAGACATCGCAGGCTGTACGTGGCCAAACCGCGATAGGTTGGGAGGGGAAGTCGTCAGGGGACTCGAGGGGTACGCGTAGTGGGTAAGAAGGAAAGTATCAATATACAAGAGTTCTGCTCAAACCAGCTGCTCGGCTCGGAACATTGCAAGAGCCAAGAGTTGAATTGGGGCCAAGCTGGTGGTTTAGCAGCTGAACAAGTGTTTAGACCAAAAAAGTTGCCGGTCGCAAACCCACTAAACGGGAACAGCGCCAAAACACTTTATGGTGATTGGCTGGTTTGCAGTTTGCAACGCTTCCGTGGCTGAGGAATCGGCTTGCACCGCCCGATTGTCTCATAGTTCACGTTACAGATGTTGACTAGTTGATCCTGGAGGAAGTCAATGAATTTATATCACATAGCTTAATTATTTAGCTAGACGACCTATGTAGCCACACATCAAAGAAAGTACCTGCATTTCAGAAGTTTCTTAACACATAACATGACGTCTCCGGAGTCCTCCGGGAGATTACGCCTTTCCCCCTTACGGCTCGCGCTATCTTAGTTGATTACGAGGCCTTAGTCAAGAATTAGAGAGAAAAATGTTGCCTGGTGGGGTTGCCCTGCTACCAAAAATAGTATATGGTTTCAAACATATTTCTGCATAATTGAGATGTGTAAGAGCATATTCATATCAATCCGTCTCCATCTGCGATTCATCCTTCTTGACATGTTGCCGAACGCCATCTAGAAACGCTTCTACTGCATCGCCCCCACCCAGAGGTACACCGCCTCGACGCATGAACCCTCCATTCGCCACTGGAATCTGCAGGGCTTCGCTGATACTAGGCAGTCCACCATCGCGAAGAGCCACCGTAAGACTAGCTAAGCTCTGCGTAAACTGGGGAGATCGGAGCACCTTGCGGAGGATGTCTTTCTTCTGAGTGAGGTCGAGAGAAAGGAGAGCCGCCTGGGCCAACTCGGGGTCCGTGTCCGCTTCCGAGGCCTCCGCATTGCCCTGGGCCAGCAGAAGCAGTGCAGGCGGCAAGAAGCTTAGAAGGTGATCGGCAGTAGATTCATCGGCCGTCTCAATGTATGGCAGGGTGGTGGGAGGCGGCAATAGGTCCTGGAGAGTTGTAGAAGGTCGTTCGGGATCCTGGGATTGAGACTGACGTTGGCCACCCAGAGACCGCAAGAAGTCCTGGACAACCAAAGATGGATCGGACTCATCATTTGCTCTAAAAGTAGGAAAAAAGGACACATGTCAGACTTTCATAAGCTCTAATTGACGCGGGCAGAGATATGTACCTACGCTCGTCCACCATCGGCACCACCCTCACGCGACTCCTGGCCCTCCTCGCGAATATCCCCTCCAGTCGCATCTGCACCAGCTCCACCACTGCCTGCACCATGATGGGTCGCGTCATGGTCTGTGCCCTCCACATCTTCCATGGTCTCATCATCATCGCCGCCAGAGGGTCGTTGGGGTAGGTTGGCAATCTCATGTTCCACGTCCACGTCCTCACCCTGCAAAAGAACATCGACAATCTCTCCAAGCTTCAGATCCCTGGGACTGAACCAGCTTGCGTCACCACTCTCGTGCTGGGACTGAGACTGCAGCCAGAATAGATACCGCTGGGAGCTGGACGAGAACTTCAAGACAAACACTCGGCCATTTGTAACGTCCTTTCTGTAGGGTGTAAAGCTTCCATCTGTAGGAATCATCACTAGGTCCACATCGGGCTCGTCAATGGGCGAGCTACGAGGCCGCCAGCAGAAGTGCACCAGGTCATCTTCGGAATAGAGGTAGATATAGCCCGGGGTGGGCTTAGGTTTCACAGTAGCAGGGGTTGTGGAGCTCTGGAGTTCAAAAGTTAGCTTTGTCATAACAGACTCAAACACTTGAGCCATGGCTGAGGGTCTAATTGATGAAGTCTGGAGCACGTACATCCAGGTCGCAGATACCTGCTTTGAAGGTGATGATGGGAGCTATCGACATGATGGAAGAGTGTCGCTATGCAAACCAGCAATTGTGGAAGGATCGGTCTGTTAGATGAGCTCCACGCCAGGTGGATGAAAGGTGGTCTTTGGAAGGAAGAGTGAAAGTCTAGGGAAGCTTCAGGATACGTCAGTTCGTGTTTGTGGTTGAGCAGCTGACTTGCACCGAGTGGGCGTCCGGGCTGCCGTTGTGACCGCCTTCGTGATGAGGCAATAAGGCACTACTTGTTATCGGCGCTTATCAACCCGATCAGGAAATCGCATCATGATCTCCATGGTGATGCTCTATAGGCCTCAACATCAGTTGATCCAATCGATTCATAAGGCTCCAAGATCTCTCATTTCTGTTGGAATTTCAGGTGCATTAGTGCCCGCTGCTAGTTTCAGGTTGTACAATGCACCTGCTTGCCACCTTCCAAGGTCGGGGTTTAGCAATATACCGTAAATGCCCGCAGAAACCCGATTCCTCGCAATGTGTACTTATATGATGTGCCAATCTGCCATAATCAGATGCAATTCCTACATTTACTGACACCAATTTATTTTCTAAAGCAACATACTAAGCTACTGTTCATGGCTCTTAAAATCCTCATTTGCGGTGGAGGCTGTGCCGGTCCAGCACTAGCCTTCTGGCTCGCCCGCAGTGGTCATCAAGTGGTTGTGGTGGAGCGCTTTCCTGTCTTAAGAGCCACAGGCGCTCAAATCGATCTACGAGGGCAAGGCATTGAAGTCGCCAAACGAATGGGTCTCATAGACGCCATACGCAGCAAGCTTGTCGACGAAGATGGAGTGGCCTTTGTAAATTCCAAAGGGAAGGTCCACGCAGCCATTATGGCCAACAAGACCGGAAAAGGCGCACAGTCTCTGACATCAGAGTATGAGATCATGCGCGGCGACCTCGTTCGCATTTTATATGATGCTACAAAAAACAACGTGAAATACATTTTCGGCCAGACGGTTGAAAATTTCGAACAAGATGAGAAAGAAGTGGTCGCCCATTTCTCCGACGGATCATCTGATACATTTGATATTCTCGTTGGTGCGGATGGACAAGGATCTCGCAGTCGCAAAGCGATCCTGCCTCCGGATTCAGATCCTTATCTCAGACTGGGTGTTCACATGGCCTACTGGTTCATTCCACGGGCTGAGGGAGACAACAATATCCGCAAAACCTATAGCTGCTCGGGTGGTCGAATGATCATGCGCCGAACGCATAATCCGACCGAGAGCCAAGTCTACTTTACGCTCCGAGACTCGACTCCAAATGTCTCAAGTATTCACAGAGCTTCGATAGAACAACAGAAAGAATTCTGGACTCAGCGATACCGCGGCGCTGGATGGCAAACCGATCGATTTCTGGAAGGTATGAAGACTACCCAAAACTGGTATTGTCAGGAGGTCGTTCAAGTTCGAACCAACACATGGTCCAAGGGCCGTGTGGTGCTGCTTGGGGATGCCGCTCACTGCCCTTCGCCCTTTAGTGGCATGGGAACCAGTGCATCTCTCGTCGGTGCCTACGTCTTGGCGGGCGAGATATGTCGAAGCCCTGAGGATCTTTCGCAGGCATTCTCTGAGTATGACAAGACTTTGCGGCCATTCGTGAACGACATTCAGAAAATGAACCCTCGCCTTCTGCGATATGTACTGCCTGAATCGGAATATGGAGTTGCAGTTATAAGTTGGATTGTGTGGTTGGTTTGTTTACTTCATATCCCCCAGCTTGTGGCAAGGTATTCCAATGAGAACCGGGGTGGGTGGCTTGTTCCAGATTATCCAGGGCTTCAGCGAAACGAAGCAATGGAATAGATCAACTTCGTGATATAGTGGGGTAATTAGTATGACCGGTATAAGGGGTAGTAGATTGACATAAGAATGGGCATATGTGATAATTCACCCTTCACAATTTCCTTATGGCATAGAACAATAAGTAGTGGATCTCTCACATCGTTGAATGAGATGTTAGGGCAGTGTTGGCCCCACTTGAACCTTGGAAGTCGAGACCCGCTCCTATAGATCACGTGTACCTGAAAGATGACTCATCATGCTCCCCCAATGCTACTCGGCTAACCCTGCATCACGTGAGGTAGGGCTTGCGCTTCCCACAAACCCTCATACCAGACTCCACTTGCAAGTCCGCACATCAACCTCCAACACCAACCACCAACCCGACAACCACCTACACCGTCCCAGCAGCCACGATGTCGGACGCTACTGTTGGCCAGACGAAGCAGTTTGGAAAGGGTCAGCGGACTGTGCCGCACCCGGCCCTCCAGGCTCAGAAGTGGTACCCCGTGGACGATGAGTCGAAGCCCAAGAAGGTCCGTATACCACACATCAACCGAAGCAATCGAAAGGAACAACGCGGAGAATATGAGCAAGGGATTGGTAGCTGGGATGAATGCGATAAAGGCGCCCGAGACGGTCGACCCGTCTCTACACGACAAACCGACACATTTGTTGATGAAACCGGGTAGAATCCCGCCACAAGTGTGAAGTCTCTTTGAGGCTTCCTTCCCAGGCGTATCGCATTTCGCATTCATTCCGGCACACCAACTCGAAACATTCTGGCGCAATTCATTCGATTGCACGACATTTTTCAGGGTTCAATATTCTGACATGTTATGCATATAGGTTCGCAAGACTCTGCGTCCCGCCAAGGTCCGCGAGTCCCTCCAGCCCGGTACCGTCCTGATTCTCCTCGCTGGTCGCTTCCGCGGCAAGCGTGTCATCCTGCTCAAGCACCTCGAGCAGGGTGTTCTCCTCGTCACCGGTCCCTTCAAGATCAACGGTGTTCCCCTCCGCCGTGTCAACGCTCGCTACGTTATCGCCACCTCCAAGCGCGTTGACGTCTCCGCTGTTGACCAGAAGATCATCGAGAAGGTCTCCGCTTCCGGCTACTTCACCAAGGAGAAGGCTGCTGAGAAGAAGACCGAGGAGGCTTTCTTCAAGCAGGGCGAGAAGGCCCAGGTGCGTACCCATTTACTATGATCCAAATCTCGATTCCGGTCTCTAACGTGAACTTCGCTCTACAGAAGAAGGTTGTCGCCAGTGCCCGTGCCACCGACCAGAAGGCTATCGACCAGTCCATCCTTGCCGGTATCAAGAAGGAGGACTTCCTCGGCAGCTACCTTGCCACCACCTTCAGCCTGCGCAACGGTGACAAGCCCCACGAGATGAAGTGGTAAAAAAGTGCGATGCGGCGGCCGCGGGTTCGGTAGATAGTTGAGGAGGACTCATCTTTCAACGAGGGGCGGCTCGATTGCAAATCGGCGCCCTTTTGCGTCACGGAGGGAGCGGTTATGATTCATGTAACTCCAAGTGGAATCCGTTTTATACATGCTTTCGCTGGTTTCTAGGATTCTGCGTTTAATTCGGATATCCGGCTGTTGTTTGCCTCGTTTCAACCATTTTTCCCCTCTCGGCGCGGCCGATTCAGCATGACCTCCTTTCTCTTCCCTCTTCGGGGAATGGAGGAAAAGAGCCGTGGTGTGAAGAAAGACTTCAAACAAAAAAAGATTAAAAAATACCTCGCTCCAGCAGCCCCGCTGGATTCTCTTTCATGTTCAGTATGACATACATCTCCAATTCCCAGGTACAGACGGCAATCCAAAAATTGGGTCATTTTATTTTTATTGGATACATGTAAACATGGGCACTGTAAACACTATCTTGACGTAGATTAAATCAGCCACTAAGCAGATCGATGTTTAAAGTGGACATTGAGGCTCTATTGTGCGATAACGACGTAATTGATCAATATCCGATCAATATCCGGGGACTCCAAAATATATATCTCCGCAAACTGTAACTAACCGAAGTATACGAACTATATACATACCGAAGACCATCCCAAATATGTACTTAATACCCATGACATATATTCATATCCATGGATTTGAATCACTCCATAGGTCACATCAAACCCCTAGGCATTGGATATTTCAAGGAACGTTTCAAGAGAACTTATATAGATCCATCCAATTCACCCGGGCTCTATGTTCTCTGTGACAGCTGATGATATTCTAATCAATGAGCATGCGAACCTTTCCATATCCAAACCCGAACCCCAAAAAGGACCACATTGTTTAGTCTAGTCTATCTAGCTCCGAGGCCGCGTATTTCTCCTCAAGGTGCCCTCCCTAATCTTCCTCTTAGAAGCCTCCATGGCCTTTCGAACCTGTTTCTCAACCTCGTGCTCATCCAATTCTGCCATGACATCATCCTCAATAGAATCCCCAATGCTTGTTCCAAAGACCCAATCCAAAATACCCCAAGGACCAAAGTTGCCCTCGCCATCCTCAAGCAGATGCTCATCAGTCCGACGTGCCATACCCCCCAAGAAAAAGCCTGTTGGCATAACAGTGTATCCAGAATACGCAAACGTCTCCTCAAGAGACACAGTCGACAGGAAGAGAACGTAGGTAAGCATGTGGAAACGAAGAAGCAAGGCTGGCAAATACGTAGGAAGGAAGCGAACAAAGAGGTAAACCAGCGGGTGATCGTAGTGCGCAGTGAGGGGGAATGGTGTCCTGAGACTGTGGTACCATGACCGATGGGCCCGGGTCAAGTATCTAGTGAAGACTGATTCCGAGTTGTGCAAGACATAACGGTGAACATAGTAAGTCAGAACCTAATGAGTGCCAAATATGCCAGTAAGTTATTTTGTCGTAGAAGAATCAGGGAAGAAAAGAATGCTTACCTCGCGGATAAGTAAGCCAAGTATGAGGCCCTTGCCCATATCCCACGGCATGGGGAGCCTCATAGACACCTTCACCGCACTGCGGATGGCAAGACCCTGAACCAGCAAGGTCTCGATCGCAGCTTGGAGGACGGTCCCAAGAAGCACATTGAACAGCGACCAGGCTGCGACCTTGAGTTCTCGCGTGCGAACCTTGCCCTTCTTCCTGCCGCTGGGTAGACCGGCCTCACCCTGCGCCTTCACGAGCACGGCTGCAGATGGCGTGAGGATGTCGAACAAGAAGAAGAAAATGGAAGGTAGGACGAAGAATAGTACGCGCACTGCGGCTGAGCTGACCAGCTCGACGCGGAGCGGGGAGTGCGACAGCACTAAGGTCGACCATGTCATATAGAAGAAAATGAAGTTGAGACTGGTCGCGTAGGAGGACATGGTGGGGACGAGGAGAAGGGAGATGATGGGAAGTGAGAATAAGGCGTCCATTGTGTTAAAATATGGCGGCAATAGCTCTTAGATGTCAGGGCAAATTTTGTGGTATAGCTGATCTGGGTGCCGATCGAGTCTCATGAAGCGGAGGGGAATTTCTGCAACCCTCAAGCGATCGACAGACTGACATAAAATGGACTGAAAGGATATGTCAAAGATACATCTTGAGTCAAAGACCTTTCTAAAGTCGAGATTCTTTGAAGCTCGTTGGTGGGGGAGTTGTAAAGAAAGAAAGAAAACTGGGGTGGCAGGGGACTGAAATCTGCACTACGTCACCGCCGCCCGCATACCACGTGTGGCCCTACTTTTTGACATCTACTGCAGACTGATTTCTTGAGGGAAAAAGATCAGATCAAAGATTGCATTGCTGAGCCCAACCAATAATGATGAAGAGTCCCCAAGTGAATCAAGATACAAACGGGTGAACGCCGATCAGGCCAAACGAGCGCACAGCCAGAAGGGCAATGCAAAAGGGTATAATACAATCACCAAATAATAAACCATGAGATTGATCCCATTACTCAACTCTAGTCTGCTGAGGGAGACCATTGGTTTTCCCCCAGTTAAATGCCTTGTTGCGAAGATCGGGAATGACCTGAAGGAAAATCAAGTTGCTCAGCCAGCTGAGGAAGGTATCACCGACAATGTTGTTGCGAGGGCTGGGTCCAAGTGCTGTACCCTTCATGACGTTCCCGACAAACATGGTTGTAATGAGATACTCGCCACGTTCTAGAGCTTGGATAGCGATCTGTCCAACCTCTTCAGGAGTCTGGGGCTTGTCGGATTCCTCGAGCATCTTGGTCAGCTCGGGCTTGATCTTCTGCTCGTTGTCAAATCCTGGGCTCAGAATGCCCATGGGGAAAACAGTGTGGATTTTGACATCAGCAGCTGGGGCTGTGTTACGGTGTCGTTGAGTGTAAGCGCCATTGTACATCTCAATCTCTTGGCTGAGAGTATCAGACAAGGAGCGAATGGCAGCCTTGGCAGGAGAGTAGGGCCCGTAGCCAGCAATGGGAACAAATGCAAGAGTAGAACAAGTGAAGATGAGGTGACGACGCGGGTTCCGCATTTGGCCACTTGGGGGAACAGGAGCCAACCAGTTTCGGAGAGTGGCATGAGCCATGTTTGCAGCAGTCCAGTAGACTGTGTCCATCTGTTGACGCTGAAGCTCGATCGGAATATCAATGAAGAAGCCAGGGTGGCAGTAGCCAGCGCAGCACCAAACAACATCAGGGGCAGAGCCGTCATTCCAGGCTGTGACCTCAGCAATCACTCGATCGCACTCAGAGGCAATAGTGAGGTCGGCACATATGTACGTGAATCGCTGCTTGAGCGTGTTCAAGGCCTTGGACTGGAAGTAACGTTAAGATAAATGACAGAAACAAAATTAAGGGGACAGAGAAATCAGACCTTGAGTTCTTCCACGGTCTGCTCAAGCTTGGAGGCAGTACGAGCAACGACGACGACATGTGCACCCTTTCCGGCAAGCTGGCCTGCAACAGCTCGGCCCATGCCATCAGATCCACCAGTGATGATCACAGTCTGGATGAAAAAGTCAGTGCATAAGTTAAGAGAAAAAAAAAAAGGGGGGGGGGATGATTGTACTTACACGACCCTCAACCGGGAACTCATTCTTGCGGTTGAATCCGAACATCTTTGCAATCGTATAGGCAATGACAGAGCAGACCAGTACGGATATCCCAATGACTGGTGCGGAAATATTAGATGAATGGATAAAGGATGGTAGCTGAGGCATAAGGAAGAGGACAGAAAGCAAAAGAGAAGGAGTGGGAGGTAATTGCGTGTGACTGCTTATTGCAGATGTTTTGCTGATATGGATATTGAGGCAGGAACGATGCAGAGAAGGTTGCCCGGATACAACCAGGAACATCAATACAATACACAATGTGGGGTTCTCTGTAAGTAAAGTCGTATTGGTATTTCTATTTGTGCAAACCACACAAAATACCCATTTTGGGCGTAGTGTTTCACGGGCGGTGAAAGCAGCCCCAAAAAATTATTTTGTCCGCGCAGTCGAGACCACCGGTTAATCAGATCAACGATAAAATCCACAAGCATTTAATCATGGGCAAGAAAAGAAAGGCCGGTGGTCGTCCCTCAAAGGCTGAAGCCCCCGCGCGCACCAAGTTCGATGTTGAAGAACGCTTTGACGACTCCGAGGACGAGTTCCAGGCGGGCCGCGACCAAATTCTGCTGGATGAAGCCCCCGAGGCCAAGCGCCGGCGGAGAGTTGCTCAAGATGGTATGTCAATATTTTAAAGACCGAACTCAAGCATACGAGTTGATCTAACTTATCTTTACAGAGGAGGCGCTTCAAGATTCCGAAGAGGAGGTTTTAGGCTACGATGAGCTCGACGAGGACGAGGACGATCTTGAAGACGAAGTTTCCGAGGATGAATACGATGACATGGGCGAGCCAAAAAATGCACAGGAAGACGATGAAGACGAGGAGGGAATTGCGGCATGGGGTACATCGAAGAAGGACCTTTACAATGCAGACCAGATCGAGACCGAAGTCGATGCCCTAGAGGAAGAGCAGGAAGCAAAGCGGCTGCAAAAGAAGCAATTAGAGGCTATGGATGAAGCAGACTTTGGCTTTGACGAGTCCGAATGGGCGGAAGCTGGCAAGGACGCGGAGGACGAGGCAGAGAACGCTGGAGTTGTTACCGAAGTACTCCCGCAGCTGGAAATTACCGAGGACATGAGCAGCGACGAGAAGCTCAAGATTGTGAAATCGAGATATCCCGAGTTCGAGCCTCTGGCCAAGGATTACGTCGACCTTCAATCAACCTACCAGACTTTGCAAGACCAGGCGGCAAAGGCTTCAAAATCTACAGATGAGACCGCAGATGAACCCCAGCCCGCACCCGTGGCCGTCGTGAAACTGCGTGCTTTATCAACATATCTGGGTACAATCAACATGTACTTCCTGCTCCTTGCTTCTTCCTCCGATGGCACCAAGAGTCACTCTCCGATGTCCCCTGCTGAGCTCCGCCAACATCCTGTCATGCGCTCACTGGTCAAATTCCGCAAAATCTGGGAGAAGGTTAAGGACCTCGAAGTCTCGGAGATTGAGGTTGATAAGAAATCTCCATCCACGACTGAGTCGATCAAGGTCGAGACACCCAAATCTAAGGAGACTAAGAAGGTCAAGGCGACAAAGAATCTTAGCAAGGCCGAGCGTAAAGCCTTGGCAGCACAGGCTGAGGCCGATGCCCTTCGGGCAGACCGACTTCGTGAGACAGAGGCCGGTCTGGCCGATCTGGATGATTTGGTTACAGAACCTACTCAGAAGCGCAAGACTAAGAAGACCAAGGCCCTCGCCAAGGATGACGACTCCGACTTCGGTGACGAGGATGCTCTCACAGCTCGCGAAGCCAAGGAGAAACTCAAGCAGAAGCGCTCTCTCCGCTTCTACACCTCTCAACTGGCTCAGAAGGCTAACAAGCGTCACGCTGCTGGCCGTGATGCCGGTGGTGATGCCGATATTCCTTACCGCGAGCGTCTCAAGGACCGACAGGCTCGCCTGAACGCTGAGGCCGAGAAGCGCGGTCGCCAAAACCCTGATATCGGCCAAGAGCTTGGCGGCGACAGTGACGAGGAAGACAACCGGGTCCGAAAGGAACTCCGCGGTGAGGGCAAGGGCTCCGGCACAGATGATGACGATTACTACGACATGCTTGCGGCACGGGGCAAGCAACGCAAGGAAGACAAGCAGGCCCGCGCTGACGCACACGCGGAAGCAGCTCGCCAAGGCGGTCATGTCGAGGTACAGGAGACTATCGGGCCGGATGGCAAGCGCGCTATCACCTACCAGATTGAGAAGAACAAGGGTCTCATGGCGAAGCGGAGCAAGGATGCGCGCAACCCGCGTGTTAAGAAGCGCAAGAAGTACGAGGAGAAGAAGAAGAAGCTCGGTAGTGTTCGGCAGATCTACAAGGGTGGTGAGGGCCGTGGTGGCTACGGTGGTGAGCTTACAGGTATCAAAAAGAACTTGGTCAAGAGTGTCAAACTCTGAGACTAGAGCGAGCTTTAAAATCATGGATATGTGTTTTGTCTTTTCGCAAGGCGTCTACTGTGGTTCATGGCAGATACAGGATTTGTTTGATATGTATATACAAATTCAATTTCATACTCTCACGTTCAACGTCTCGGTATACAGTAATTGTACCATACGCAGGTACCTACTCGGCGTCGTACAACAACTTCCAAATTTCTATGCCTTCTTAGAGCGCATAGGAAACAAAGGTAAACTCTCCGCAAATTGGGGACGACCAGGAATCTCTACGATCTGAGACTTGGTCCTCCCAGAACCATCCTTACCAGGCATTTTCGTTGCATTCGAGCTATAAGAACGATCAGCAAACGCCTCACATAACCAATCCTAACAATGAAATATAGAAAACCTACGTCTGAGGCACGTCAATCTCCTTCCTCCCATGATCCTGAGACCGCTGATGACGCTTGGGCAACATACTTCCTGAGACACGACGAATCCTCTCAGAAAGTCGCCGATCCGAACTATCTCTATCAATACTACCGCGAGGACTGCTAATCGTACTTCCCCGACTTTCGACGGGACTCTGAGCTCGCGGAGTCGTATAGTTCAAATCTGCCAATGGAATAGGTGCCGCATCTGATCTTCGTCGAGTATACGGTGGCAGTGTATCAACACCTGTCTCCGCAGGTGACATATCAGAGGAAGGCTGGGAATACTGGCGACGATTACTTGGACGGAGAGGGGGTTCGATGAGCGAATCGCTATGTTGGGACTGCGTGAGCGATATCGTGTCTGCTGTAGGGCGATAGAGAGGGTGTATATCGCTGAGCGGGCTGATATTATTGCTGACAGGGCGTGCAGCATCATCGACAAACTGTTTGTACGTGTCGCCATCCATTCCAAGGCTAGCTTGTGATGGTAATCTTAGTGCCGTCTCGGGGCCAAGCATTGTGGGTGCGGCGGCTGTGAGGTCAATTGTTCCTGGCAGCATCACACCCGGTAAGATTTGCGCTTCTTGAGACTGCGATGGTGGTTGGCTCTTTTCTGTTGGCTGTAGTGCAACTGGTTTATCTGGTTCCGAGTCTTGAAGTAAGGATATTAACCAGGCGTGTTCTAAAGCTTCTTTGGCAGTGAGGCGATCGGATGGCGCTGGGGTAAGCACATCTCTCAAGAAGCAGGATGCTTCGACACTATTCAGTGGCTTAAATGGTAGATCCGATTCCTTTTTGTAGTATGAAAGGAGCTCGCATCGTCCCGAGAATGGAAGTTTCCCGGTTAGAAGATAGTAGGAAATAACCCCCATTGACCAAATATCGGCCTCTGGATTGAAATCTGAGCTGGTAGTCCGCCTGTCTGCAACTGGTTCCCATATTGTCTCATATACCTCTGGTGCAGTAAATGCTGGTGCGCCATTGAATGTCTGTACCCCCACCAAGCCCTCCATCACTCGCTTGCTGATTCCAAAATCGCCAATTTTGATCCACCACTCTGGACCTGTCGAAAGAACAAAGATATTCTTTGGGTTATTAGAAATGGAACGCATCAATGTCGGGGGATAAGGTACCTTAGGCTTCAAGTCGTGATGGGCAAACCCATTGCTATGCATGAAATCCAGACCCTCGAGTACCTGGAGGGTAATGAGTTGAGCTTCGCCGTCCGGAAAGGGCTGCGTGATTTGTTTTTGAAGATTTCCAAGAGGAAAGTATTCCATGCATACGAAAACTGACTCATTGTTCTCGAACCACCCTGATGACTTGACGAAACACCCATCAAACTAGGACTGATTAGTTTCTAAGAAGCCCCAAGACCAAAATGATGGGTACTTTGTGACCTACCTTCTGTTGAGAGAACTTGACAATTGCCTCTAGTTCATGACTATAATCCAATGGCTGGAGTCCTGGCGCAATCTTGCGAACCTCCTTGACAGCCCGCAATTTGTTGCTGTTGTCGGCCACACATTCCTCTAGCCACACTGTACCGAAGATTCCGATAGCAAGATGTCGCATTCTTATCCATTTTTCCTCTCGCTGTCGGCGTCTGGGGCGCCTACCTGCTACTAAAGTTGATTCGAGGAAGGCGTGTGTGGTATACTCTGGATCAAGCTTAGTGGACAGCTTGGCGTCTTTAACGAGATCGGAGACTTGCGACATGTGGGGTCGGAGAAGCCCAAGAGTGAACTTTCATATGTGCGTACTAGAAGCCTAGTCATAGGAGATGTAAAGAGGATTAAAATGTTTGAAGATATTCAAATTCGGTCAAAGTTAACATGACACTGGAAGAGTTGCATGAATAGTAGATGGAATCAGCAAGAAGCCGCAGCCGCATCCCGCCCGAGGTGGCGCATCGTATTCGAGTCCATCACTTTGTCCGACCGGGGTAAGGCTGGGGTAGATTCGTCCATGCGGCCCCGGGGCGTGAGTATGGGGCCCTGAGTGGAGGAAACTCGGGAAGCCATATAATCTTTGCTATTAATAGTATAGATCGACGTCCTGTGATGGGGCATATTGGACCAATTAAAACTAGGCGAGACGAGCAAATGAGGACTAGGATTGAGCAAGGCGTACCAGCCGGCTGGTCAGGCTGACAATCCTTTGTCGTTTTGATCTGTAGTGTCCAATAGGTCTTCTAGAATTGCCTTCGCGTCCCGTTGCGGGAGGCTTTCATCCGCGAGGTCTATCGCAAGAAATCTCCTTGCTAGAGAGTCCTGGAAATTGAGTCAGTGACTAGGCACCAATGGAGCTATGCTCCTGCATCGTGCATGCATACCGCAATCTGAAGTGCTGATATCTCTTCTGCAGATATGGCGGCACATGCGGCGATTAGATTCTCGCCTCGGGCAGCAAGAGAGCTGATCTCATTGGCGCGGGAAATGATGGCTGCATCGATACCGTTGATTGCTGCACAACTATAGGATGAAGTTAATTTCCTTGACATGCCCAACGCGACGGCATTTGGGCGGAAGAAAGGCGCACATAGTACCGAAACTTTTGTTGCTTCGTCCCTCGCGAAAGCTTTTGAATGTCAGAATCTTGTGCCGCAAATAACCGAGAGGAACAAACTTGTATAGGTATGTGACTTGATCTTCCACCTGTTGGGACTCTTCACAGACTTTGACTTCCATGTGTCCTAGTTGTAATTTTGACCGCGAAGCAAGGAAGTCATTCTCGAAAATCTCATGATAGTGGGTGGCAGCAAGGACCTTCGGAGACTCCTCAAGGCCCAACAAGTGCTCAAATACACCACATGCTAGGCCAATGCCATCTATGTTGATCAGCTCAGTACTCAAAAGCTTCCATGTAAGCGTGGCAGGTCTAAGACGGACCACATTCATTGGTCCCTTTACCGAACTCGTCGATAAGTACCAGACTCCTGCCAGTAGCTTTGCCTCAAACAAAGGGATATCTGCTGTAGGTCGCTCATAAAGGTGCTCTGGATCTGAGTCTTGGGTCAGGATCTTGTTAGAAAACCAGGATTACTGTTGCCATGCCTTTGAAACGCTTTCTTGGGTATTGGTTTTCGTCAGGATCTTGTCTGTTATCCCCAACTCTGCACTGTCTGCAGGGACAAAGCTAGAGGACTCAGACATCTGTTCTCGCTTTGCATCAAACGTTACTTACCTTCCTATCTGGGCGAGATACACGATAAGAGCGACCTATATTTTTGTAAGTAGAGAACAGGTTGATGCTTTACAGGAGCCACTCACCTGCTTCATGTAGACGCTCTTCCCGGAGTAATTTGGCCCAGTCATCAATAACATACTAGGAGCTCCATCATCCTCCCCCTGTTCTTGGATTTCTCCAGCAATGAGTGTATCGTTTGGAACGTAAGAGGAAACAGTCATCTCCTGCAACATATGTCTGATTCTTGTTAGAGAGGAACAAGTATGGCAGCCCGATGTATCTTTTACCGGCCGCCTTTTATCTTGATAACATTTCTCAATACCATACTCGGCCGAGTCAAATTGTAAAAGCTGGCTGCCTGGGTGAGAGCGAGATTGCTAATAAAAATGTTATTTTTACCTCTGCATACCGATCTGAGGTACGAACCAGTCGATTTCTCCACAAATATCTGACGCCTCCACCAGCACATTTTCGTATTGAAGTACTTTTTGAGCCAGATTATAGACGATCTCGATTTCTTTCTCTGCAAGGAATCAATTCAATCAAGAAATGGACAGCATTATGTTGGGGGGGAAGGCGTACCACAGATGAGTCCGTAGATATCTCCAAGTTTTTCATCCAACTCTCTCATGCGAAAGTCTTTGAAGTAGGCCCTGGTTTCCGTGATAAAAACCAGTTCCCAATCCCCACGGGGCCCGCAATATGCAGACTCGCCATTGTCATTGAGTGGGATAGCGATGTTGAACCCAAGTTGAGGAAAGTAAATTACGTTCACATCAACCCCCATGTCTTCTGGAATCGTCGTTGCAATATCGATGGCCACATGCTTGAGGAGACTGTCCAGGCCATCATAGCGGTCTTTCATTTGATCAAGGTCCCGGTCGAGGCCCTGTTTGACCACAGTCCTTCCTTGCTCGTCAGAATTGTCAATGTCAACCTGGACAAATTAGCTCCTAATCCGAACTTTCTCAGTACAGACTGACTATCTCTTGGATCATTCGCCCCACCCTGTGGAGCTGTGCTGCTTCAAATACTCGGAAGGCCTGCTACTTGTCAGCATTTGATCCCATGATTGATGTTCGAGATTTCAACTTTTGTTCTGAGATGCAGTGTATCAGCTCCTGAGATCTCCTGCAGAGCGACATGAATGTCAATTGCGTAGAAAGCAAACTATGAAAAGCGTGAGTCCGATTCAGCTACACAGGCAAGATACATACAGCCAGCAAACTCTCCCACACTGTTGCCTTGAATCCAGTGGTTTGCCCACTTCCCGTACTGATGCCTTTGTGAAGATTGATCATTGCGGGCCGGAGATTCTTAATATGCTTCAGTGCCGTTGTCATCTTCTCCAGTGCAGCCATGTTATCCGGTCGGGAAAACACGCCGATAAAGTCATGCCTTTCCCGGATTATATCAAGGCTCAGGCTTGGGCGGAAGAAAAGCTGCTTGAGTCTAGCTTTGCCTTGAGGTGTGTAGGCAAAGCGCCGAAAAATCCCATAAACTGAAAGGCCTTCTTTTCCAGAAGTCGACTTGTTCCCTGGACCCTGATTGAACATGTTGGGATGTGACTCGGGTTGTAAGACTTGAAGAGATAATAAAGCATTGCTTCCAATCCACCTATCATGTCTCTGTTAGATTCTATCAGCGTGAAAGAGTACATATCTTCAAACTTACATCGTATCCTTCAAACTGAACATTTCCAAGAATCGCACTCGGAATGCACAGCTATTAATGATTTGAATCCCAGTGCTTGCAGCTTTGCGTTTCTGTAGGTAAGTAAGAAGTGCTCCAGCACATCCAATTGTTACCGGGTTCTCCATGTCGATGGCGCTGGATATGTGAAGGAGTCGTCCTTCATGGAGCGTGTATCCCAAGTCCTCGGGGCTCATTTCTTCAGGCCCAGTAAGACCACTGTGGGGCACAAAGAAACGGAGTCGGTCCTCATGGGATGATGATGCTTCTAGGGCAACCAATCTGTTTGCTGCGTTGGAGTAACTAAAATCTTGAGTGGGACGAACGTCCACCTGGTAGGGCAAGTAGGATGATGAATCTAGATTTGAATGACTGAGTGGACATTGGCTTTGAATGGAAAGGTATTAATAGTACGTACCATATTCGTGTGCCAGGCTCTGACTTTGACCCTGGATGGTGGATAGGTCAACTCGAGGAGGTATCAATATCACAGTGGGCTTTATCTGTGCGATCACTTTTCACGAGTCAGTGCCCTTGATTTTCATACAACTTAATGAGACTTTACAGACGAGTATCGATTGTTTCCATCCCACCCGATCGACTGTCGCCAAGCAAATACATCTTCTCGTGTTCAGCTGAATAATAAGCACAGCCTACCGTCCCATAGTCCTTGATGTCGATAGCGACGATGACATGACCAAGATCATCGTCAATAGAGCTTTCCGAATAATCTGCTTCATGTTGTGTCTCAGTGCGGAACGGAGTTCGCAGTTGTTTCGCTGCTGAAGATGATGGATGAATTGCGCTTCGTTGGAAGGGGGATGGTGCACTTGTCGTCCGAGCTTCGAAAGCAAGTCTTGATTTGGTGGTGCGGGGTGTGATAAGAGGTAGACGCAAGGCCGCTGGCGAGCGTTTCCTTTTCAAAGAAGACATTATTGGGGTTCAAAAGGAAGTGCAGTGGGTTGCTAGAGTATTAGATGTATGGGAATGATGGAAGAACCCCAAGTTGTACTGTAGGTTACGTTGCTTTCGACTTCCACTTCGTGATTGACCTTGGAATCATCTACGCAAGGGCATACGTTCGCCATGAAACTACGAGGCCAAGATTTTGTAACATGCATTTCGAAAATGTACATTAAATATGCTGAACTAATATACAAGTCATGAGTCAGGATACATCTTTGAAATGCCAATGGTGATGTACAATCCCAGTCCAAAAAAACACCCTTATAAATGCCGCGTAAAACACAATGAACTTTTTTATGCTTTTCCTTCCACCTCCTTGGGAGTGACCACCAAAGCAGTCTTGTCATCGGTGAGGGAAACCTGAGCAGTCTGGCCAGAAACAATCTCGCCTCGAATGATCTTGTCGGCCAGCCGGTTTCCAATCTCCTTAGCAATGAGACGATTTAAGGGACGAGCACCGAACTTGGGGTCATAGCCTCGCTCGCACAACCAATCCTTGATCTCACCGTCCACCTGAAGAGTCATCCGGCGGCTATCAAGCCGACTCTGCAGCTCCTTGATTCTGATATCGACGATATCCCGCAAGGCTTCCCGCGAAAGACGCTTGAAGATGATGAACTCGTCGACCCGGTTCAAGAACTCTGGCGGGTATGCATGCTGGACAACATCCATGACAGCCTTCTTAATGTCTGCGGGCACCTCAGATTCACCACTATCCTTGTAGGCATGCGAGGGATCGCCTCCGACTAGGATTTCGGCACCAAGGTTAGATGTCAAGACAATCAGTGTGTTTCGGAAGTCAACCTTGTGGCCTTGAGCATCTGTGAGGAAGCCCTCATCGAGGACCTGCAGAAGCAAAGCTGAGATATCCCGATGAGCTTTCTCAAACTCGTCAAACAGAAGGACGGCATATGGCTTTCGTCGGACAGCCTCGGTAAGTTGACCGGCATCATCGTATCCAATGTAGCCAGCCGGAGAACCAATCAAGCGACTGATGGTATGCTTCTCCTGGAATTCACTCATATCGAATCGCACAACAGCACTCTCGGTGGAGAAAAGGAACTCAGCCATCTTCTTGCAGAGTTCTGTCTTACCCACACCAGTCGGACCAAGAAACATGAATGATGCCAGCGGGCGGTTCTCACCACTCAAACCCGCTCTTTGCATTCGAACGGCATTTGCAACCGCAGATAGAGCTTCATCCTGTCCACGAACCGACTTCCGAAGCGTGTCTTCCATGTGAATCAACTTCTCGACATCTCCTGCCATAAGTTTGTTGACAGGGATGCCCGTGGTGCGGGAAACCACATTACCAATATCATCAGCTGTGACAGAATCATGAATGAGGGCCTCGCCCGCATCCTTCTCCGCACCCTCCTTGGGCAGCTTGCTTTCTAAAGCAGGGATTGTTGAGTAACGCAGCTCTCCGGCCTTAGCGAAGTCGCCTTCACGTTGTGCTTGTTCCAATTGAAATCGCGCTTGTTCCAAATCCTCTTTCGTGCGTTTGATGCCATCGATCTCGAGTTTCTCTTTTTCCCAGACCTCGGTCAATTTACCAGCTTCCTCTTGCTTAACCTTGAGGTCTTCCTGTAGCTTGTCTCTTCGCTCACGGCTGCTAACGTCCGTTTCTTTACGCAAAGACTCGAGCTCAATCTGAATGGTGGTGATATCGCGCTCCAGCTCTCGAATCGAGTCAGGCTTGGATTCTTGCTGCAAGCGAAGTGCCGAAGCTGCTTCATCTACTAGGTCAATCGCCTTGTCGGGGAGAAAGCGATCGGTAATATAGCGGTTGCTGTAGGTGGCGGCAGCTACGAGAGCACCATCCGTGATTCTGACACCATGGTGAACCTCGTATTTGTTCTTGATACCACGCAGGATGGAAATTGTGGAGGCGACGGAGGGTTCGTCAACTAGGATGGGTTGGAAACGTCGCGCCAGCGCAACATCCTTCTCGATTAGGCGATATTCATTTAAAGTAGTAGCACCGCAGCATTGAAGATCGCCGCGGGACAGCGCTGGCTTCAGCAGATTACTCGCATCGATGCTACCCTCGGCCTTGCCCAGACCCAGCAATGTATGGAGCTCGTCAATAAACAGGATGACCCCACCTTGGGCGTCTTCGACTTCCTTGAGCACAGATTTCAGACGCTCCTCGAAATCACCACGAAACTTGGCGCCCGCGATGAGCGAGCCCAAGTCCAGTGATATCACGCGCTTGTTCTTGATACTCTCGGGCACGTCGCCTTGGACAATGCGCTGCGCAAGGCCTTCTAACACTGCGGTTTTACCAGTACCGGCTGCACCAATCAACACAGGATTGTTCTTGGTGCGACGAGATAGCACCTGAATCGTTCGGTGAATCTCTGCATCTCTTCCGATGACCGGATCCAGCTTTCCTGCCTTTGCCTTTGCTGTCAAATCAACACCAAACTGTTCCAGAGCAGCCTTTTCTGGCTCTCCGCTCATATTCATGCGGTGGGTACCACCGGGGGGATGGGGGCGGCCATTGGCATAATGGCGGATCGAAGAAATCGAGGTAGTTCTAGCATACGGCGCAAGTAGCGACGCGGTCCTCGGAAGGAGTGGGGTTGCACGCGAAATCGTCGAGAGTAGAGGTGCTCGTAGTAAGCGACTACGTGTGTTGAGAGACAGTCTCGCCGCCATAACGGATACTATGAAATCTGGGGATGCAGGGGGGGTATCGCGGTCAGTTATAGCTTAAATAGCTCAAAGGCAAGCATTGTCGCGATTCTTCTGGAAAGCTCCACCGTCGCGAGTGGCGGAAGCTCCACTATCAATTGGACCAAGCTCCGTCACCACTCGAGTCACGTGGGAGCCAATTTAAACGGGAGAAAAAAAACCTTTTACCCCTCGGTCTCCCACTTTGTTTTCTTCTCCCCTCCCATTTTACTCACTCCCCCTTTTTTTAATCCCACCTTTAAAAGTCTCCCTACACTTCACAATGGGTTTCACCGACTTCGTTTCTGAGGCTGGCCTGACCTGTAGGCAATCCCTTGGTTTTATGTGAATGTCTGAACTATTTGGACTGACTGTGTCCCTCAGTGGCCAACAACTACCTGGCCACCCGCAGCTACATCGTTGGGTAAGTGACTGCTATTTTTTACGTCTATCTGGTCTACCAGTTTATCTGCTGTGATCTTTTTCGGTTTCACCACCCTGCTTTTTTATGATGAGAAACATTGGTCCGTGTTGATGAGGCGGCTTAAGACCCCGCTGCTTGACTAAAACCCATTTGCGAGCAATCGCGTCTCTGATCTTTTTTACTTTCAATTGCATATCTTGCTGCTTGAATATATGTCTTTGTCGAACACTCAATACTGACTGTTCACAATAGCAACGAGCCCAGCCAGGCCGATGTTGTGACCTTCAAGGCCTTCAGCGCCGCCCCTGACGCTGCCAAGTACCCCCACGTTGCTCGCTGGTACAAGCACATTGCCTCCTACGAGGCTGAGTTCTCCACTCTGCCCGGTGATGCCTCCAAGGGTTTCACTGCCTACGGCCCCGAGTCTGTCGAGCTCCCCGTCAACCCCAAGGACAAGCCTGAGGATGATGAGGATGAGGACCTCTTCGGTTCCGACTCTGAGGAGGAGGATGCTGCCGTTGTCGAGGAGCGCAACAAGCGTCTCGAGGAGTACAAGGCCAAGAAGGCCGCTAAGGGCCCCAAGCCCGCCGCCAAGTCTCTGGTCACCCTGGAGGTGAAGCCCTGGGGTATGTTTCTTCTATGTCCAATATTGTTATAAATTCCCGAGTACTAATTTCCCTGATACAGACGATGAGACCGACCTTGCCGAGATGGAGGCCAACGTCCGCGCCATTGAGATGGACGGTCTCGTCTGGGGTGCCTCCAAGCTCGTTGCTGTTGGTTTCGGTATTAAGAAGCTCCAGATCAACCTGGTCGTCGAGGACGAGAAGGTCTCCACCGACGAGCTCCAGGCCCAGATTGAGGAGGATGAGGACCACGTCCAGTCCACCGACATTGCTGCCATGCAGAAGCTGTAAATGATGCCTCTTTATGAAGAAGAAATGGCGTGATGATGGAATATTTGATGTCTAAGGAACCCCAATAGTAACGAATTTAGATTCCGAGTCCATAAGTGGGCCGGTACGATGAAAAAATTAAAATTTTCACGACCATTTTTTTTTTTTACAAATGATCTCCAGTGCAGCTGTAAATGAGGACCTTAAAGTTCTAGATGTTTTGGTTTCCACGAATACTTACCCAGGCAATCGCTAGCTACTTAGCTTTCTTTGAAATTATATTCCCATCTAATTGTGTTCGTTTGGCCTGCTTCCACCCTTTGTGCCTGCCTAGGTGATTCCAAGGTTGGTTGCTCTTCTCGCAATCCCAATTTCTCTTCAGCTTCCATAGAATGTGACATCTAGGGATGAAAACTTCTTGTCCTTCCAGTGAACACCTGAACCTTGGAAGCTTTGTACCTAGCCATGACAGATTCCACGTGAGGTGCCCTGGTTGGTTGTGACCCGGCGCAAATATATATCTTAGACCTTGGTTGGAACTGGATTCCCCACAACCATCAAATATTCTATTATCAAATCATTGATTGCACCTAGCACCTAGACAGCCCTGGAGTCAAAAAGAAAACCATGGATGAGCATCAAGAACCAAGAATCAATATTCAGACCCAAACATGTAACATGAACCAACTAAAACCACGTATACATTGAGAGCGCTGGAAAGCAGCAAAAAACCGGGGTTTCTTGCCCGCCAACCGCCGCTTATGTAATACAAATTGCGGGACCTGTGGCCGCAGATCGAAGTCAAGTTCCCCCATGAGGATACGATCCAACGACTATCCCCGGATCCTGATCTCTCAGCATTCAGCAAACACAACATTATTTCGTCCTTCTAACCCCCCTGCAGCAGCTTCAATCGCCGCCGAGCTCACCAGGGTTTACCACTACTCACCACTCCCCCAAATTACCAATTGACCAGCTCATCCACCATGAGCTTCCTTTCGCGTGTGGTCACATTATTTGGCCTTGTTCTGCTAGTTCACGCGTACGTCCAGACCTCCGACAACCTATGAACCTAACCACCATCGGAAATAAATCTCGGACTAGCTAACAGTTTCAACTACAGAGGCTACTCCGCCCACGAACATACCGTCCTTTTCAGCAACACCAACATCGCCGCCATCGCTACTCTACCGAGTGACATCGTCGTCGAGACCCTAGCCGCGGTCTTAGCCGTCTCGATTGGACTGGTGCTGGGCGCAGAGAAATTAAAGCCGATTAGCTGGCGCGACTGGGCGGGCGAGATCGAGCGGGACGGTGGTGCGCGGAACCCGTACATGGGATTGGAGGAGCGATTTGGATTCTGGGATATTCGGGTGAGTATTTCAAATTGACATCAAACATGGGTGTCATGCTTCAGAGGCCTAGGCCTTTTCCTCATGTGCCCACTGGATGGCTGTCGTCAGTCGAAGTGATCATGTGAGCTAACTGTTGATATAGGCCAAGCGGAAGGAGTTTGCAGACTGGGTCCGGGGTCCGGATGTGCTGAAGGAGTAATCTGATCCATGTCATTCTTCCAAATCTCTGAAAAAGGACTCATTTTCCACTCCAGTGCTGCAGTGATTTGTTTTTGTGTATAATGCACTGCGAGGGAGTTTTGCAATAAAAATCAATATACCTAATTTGATCGTGTGGTTGCTGATCATTATGGGCCCTTTATCTTCACGTCTTGCCCCTTTTATTTGCTTTTCGTCTAGATTAAGCCTCCCGTGCCAAGACAGCCCTGCATGCAATGAGCATGCATTGGGGCTTTTCACAAACCAAAAGCAGAGGCCAGACCTCTCCCTTGGACCTGGATTGGTGTGCCTGGACTCGACTGTTTGCCGCAGAGATCAACAGCGCACCACGGCACGTCCAGAGAAGGGTATCGTCCGGTCGATCGCCGGGCTCGACCAATCCGTGGAAAAAGATAAGTGAATATACGTTACGCCTCTTGACTGATGGAGCAAGGATGCCGTGCCAAGTACAGTATCCGAGCTCCAGGGCTATGTACCTTGTTTTAAGTCGCCCGATATGTTTCGTTTGTTTATTGTCAACATGATATGAGATTACCCCTACTCACCACTACGTATACGAATGTACTTAGTATACACAGCCTCCACATTGAACAAGTAGTCCACTTTACCATCGTGATCATGATAGCATCACCTCCAGCCGTGCACAGCGTATGTGTCGCCCGTGGTACAGGAGCCAGACGGGGCTGGGACACCGTTACCCGCCATGCATTCAACTTAAAATGGTCAGTCTGGACGGGCATTTCCTGCAGGGTCTTGCTCAGATGTCAACATCCGGGAGGGGTACATAACATGAGATGTCATATCGAGGGGGCTGGGACCATGTGATTTCGTGGGTGTGAAACCTGTCATTGTCATTTATGGTGGCAATACTATCCTGGATACGGGCCTTAGGAAAAGGGAGGGGCTTGCGAGATCTTATGGACAGATCATAATATGAAATTGAGGTGAAAGAAGTAAATGAGCTGGGACCTGGTTACCGAGTTACGAGGACCCACTCTCCAGTCCTTGAAGCGCAGAGTCTAATGTGTTGTCCCGTTCCCATTTAATGGATCTCGTTTCTGTCTCGGAAAAGTGACCATGGAGTAATTTGTTACCCCAAAAAACAAAACAAATAAGCGAGTTGGGGGCTCCATAAAAAAGCTATAGTTGGCTCTTATTACTGCAAGTACCGACGCCTGATCAAGTGATGTCTCACCTTTTCCAAGGTGATCTATGGTATTTCTGGGCTTAGTTCCGCGCCGCTTGTCTCACCCGAGGACGCCACATCCACCAACCCCGTCTATGAGGGTCTTTCACAACAGAACATTACCAACAGCATGACTTCAAATACGATCCATTGGGATCGACAAAGAGGGATGGCAGGATGGCAGTGAAGGGGATTCGTAGGCTTCCACGCGGTCTGCCAAGACCGGTGTCAGGTAAGCATTTGGGACTTCTGTCCGCAATTCAGGTCTTATTGCCACCGGCCAATGCATGAGCAAAAGGACCAAATTGGCGTGATTGGACAGCGTTTGCCACTAGTCGATCTCCTAGCGGGGGGTTATGGTAGCATTTCGCCTGCATGGGATCATGTTTACATGGACAGTAGGTGCGTCGCAATACCAAGTGGGGCCTGCTACTAATCTAGGAAACTCCAGATGTTTCTCGCAGCATCTGGGCACTGCTCTAAGCTTACGAATTGGTGCTGCACAGGTACAGTAGGCAGCCGGTACGACAAGCCGCGAACGAAAATAGATTTGACCTTGCAGATCGAGAGGCGCGCTAGTGTTTCCCCGTGTATGACTGGACCATGGGTCCCGTAGTTGCTTTCACGGTGTTCGTTGCGAGTTTATAAAACAAGCCGAGTAGCCTCCCCGTTTGCCATTAGTACAAAAACAAAAAAAAGGGTCAATCCTGGTTTAGGCAGTAATAAATACTCTCCCACCCCCCGACTTTCGCTACTTCGCTTTCTTCATCTCCACACTACTCTTCTATTCTCCACATACCAGCCCTATCGACTATAATCCAGTCTCCACACTATCGTTCAATATGCGTACTTCCATCCTTTTCGCTACCCTCTCGGCTTTTGCCCTGACCTCCGGTGTCGTCGCTGAGACCTCTTCTGAGTCCACTGTAAGCTAGAACACTCATTGATGGCCAATCAAGAAGAACAGCTAGCTAACTCAGATGTCAACAGGTCAACTACCTCACGGAGACCAACTCTCTCGGTGTTGTTACCGGCCAGCCCTCGGTCATCACTAGCCAGCCCGCTGCTGCCACTTCTCAGGATGCTGCTGCCTCAATCCCTGCTGGCTTGACTGCACCAGTGGTCACTGCTGCGACTGGCAGCTTCACCAGCTCCGTCCGCAGCAGCACTCCTCTCACCACTACCAGCTCTGACTCCACTGCCACTGGCACTTCCACCAAGTCCTCCACCTCCAGTGACTCCAGCGACTCCAGCTCGTCCACCACTGGCTCGTCCACCGCTACCTCCTCTGGCGGCGCTGCTATCGCCACCGCTGGCATGGGTCTCGCTGCTGGTGCTGCTATCCTTGCTTTCCTGTAAAGCTTTTAATACAGCTCTAGCTCAATGGTATTTTGGATTTGCCATTGAGCCTGCCATTTCTACTGCAAATATCTTGACGGAAATTCAGGACATCATAGTGGTCATTGGACGTGGACCTGGATGACTCTTGGGAGTATCTGGGCTCACAGGATGAGGGACGTGAAAATGCTATCAAAGGTTACTGTTTCCTTTCTTGACTTTCCTTTTTTATTGAACATTTTAATCTTGGGGGGCTTGTAATTCTTGCAGCCTGGTCTTTGTTTGCTTGTTTTTGTATGAGTTGGACAGCATATTCATGGCGCAGACCCCGTTTTTCATACCTAATATATTCCCGGTCGATACAGTATTGATTGTTAGCATAATGATACTTGGTAAATACACGCGGAATTCCTTATACTATTACTATTGCTCCAAACTTCCCAATGGTTCCAATCTTACTGTATACCTAAGTTGAACATTGGAATTTTGCTAGATTCAAACTTATTTTCATCATTCATTTATGACAAATCTCAGATAATGTACCCCGTAGTGCTGGTTGTGCAGGAACTGTGATGTGTAGTATGTAGCCAACGCTATACCCAAATAGGAAACCTAATAGATAGCGCGTCATGTGCCGCACATCACGAAAACGCGCACACGTCACCCTTATCTGGTCTAGCGTCCCCAAACACTTCAAACTGTCTACACCACCCCGTTGTTGAAGTAACCGATTGTTTTGATTGCTGCTCTGACAACCCACATCCCCACCACCATGGTAAGTGCCATCTAGGTCCAGAACCGAAAATGAGGACCAGAACTATGATCCAGAGATAAGCGCTAATGCCATCCAGGTTTTTAATCTACGCCGGCTGGCGGCAGACCATGCCGCTCTGCACTCTAAGCTCCCGCCGTACTACCTCGTGCAGCCGGAGGATGGCCACTTCGCCGCAGCAGATGACCTATCGCAAGTGACCATCTTGCTTACCGGCCCACCAGGGACTCCCTACTCTGATGGCCTGTGGCGACTGCAATTGAAGATACCGGAGGACTATCCCAATAGCCCTCCCAAGGCGACATTTCGGACCCGGATATGGCATCCCAATGTCGAGGAGATGACAGGTGCGGTCTGTGTGGATACACTTAAGAGAGACTGGCAGTCCAAGTTGACCCTCCGAGATGTTCTTATTGTAAGTGAAGAAAGACATCACCACCGGGCGATGAAGCTAACATGGAACCTGTAGACAATCTCTTGTCTCCTCATCAACCCAAACCCAGACTCGGCTCTCAATTCCTCCGCAGGAAACCTGCTCCGCGAAGATTACGATGTTTTCGCGCACCAGGCTAAACTGATGACCTCCATCCACGCTCCAATCCA
Source organism: Penicillium sp. VS I D KN (assembly GCA_019775415.1). Taxonomy (NCBI): domain Eukaryota; kingdom Fungi; phylum Ascomycota; class Eurotiomycetes; order Eurotiales; family Aspergillaceae; genus Penicillium; species Penicillium sp. VS I D KN. The sequence continues at coordinate 56,292 of JACWFT010000004.1, forward strand.
ACCCGCCCTCCAAGGCGCCGTCCAAGAAGCAAAACACCGTGGCGAAGATCCCGGCTCTGTGCACCGGGAAACAGATACCCACCACCAGCGCCCACGAAAACAACAGCGCATCCAGACAGGCACAACCATGAAAAGCAATCGTCCACCATCAGAATACATTCCACTTCCGCCCCGCGACATCGCTACCCACCCACAGCCAGTTCCAGAAGATGACCCCATGCAAATGAGTGACGTCGACGACGAAAACGACGACCCCGCTAGTGCAAGCAAAGAAAACAATCCCTCTCTCTCCCCAACTCCCGTCCGCCTCGCACCCCCCTCCAGCCCCCGCAAGAATGCCTTCGGGAAACGACCACTCTCCGTCCTCTCACTGGCATACCCCGAAGACCCAGACACAGACATGATGCTAGTAGACTCGGATTCCGAACCGGAAAACGACACCGATACACCCCCAACAAGCCTGAGCTTCAGCTCCTCCGACAAAAACATCGCCGCAAATACCTCATCCTCCACATTCTCTCGCTACGCACGCCACTCCCCCTCCATGTCCCCACAGCGCAAAACCCCCAAACTCGCCCTGAGCAGGAGGGGAAACACACCCACCCGTCTCCGCGAAGATGTCCAGATCTACGAGGACGTCCCAGACCGCACATTAATCGATATCTCGCGCCGATTCGGCGGCGATGGGAAGGAGAATCGCGATTCCGTATCCGTGCCTCGTGCCTTGAAAGATATCTGTGGTGTACATGCTGAGAAGGTGGCACACCCTGCGAACACACTGGCAATGCAATCAGGTCACCTGCCGAACACTACTGCGTCTTTGGTATCGAAGCAATCCCCTTCGAAGGTCTCGAAGAAAGTCCCCGGTCTACGGAAGGGAGCTATGCCGAAGGCCAAGCCCCGGATCGGTCTGCGACGACTTTGAACCGCGATTTCGCCCGCCGATCCTCTAAAATTCATTTTTTACTGCATGGTTCTGAATTGTTCATCGAGGGCACGATACCCCATTTCGCTCTTTACGTTTGTTTACTCCCGGTAATATGCCGGGCTTATCTGCATGGGGATGGAGGAAAATATGCATTGAGTATGCGTTAAGGTTGCATAAGATGGATGATGGCGTTTTTTTGCTTTTATTTTGTGGTCCTATTTGCATGATTTCGAATCAATCTACAGAGTGGTCTGTTGTGCGATCTACTCAATAGGCTATGTTAAATCTACACATATCTCAATGACCTTAATAGGCGCTACTAGAATTCCCGTCTACCAGTTCAAGTACAACCAGGTCCACGGTTATCTACCAGTTTATGTGGACATCATTTGAGTACATCAAAGTTAAAGTATGTGGTGTCTTCCGGTGGGCCCGCTTTCCAAGGTTGCCAATAAGCGTCAATGGGTAGATTATTTGGTTTTTGTAGAAGTGGTCTTATCATGCTACACGTATCAAGACTACTAGAAAAGATGACTATGTAAATACCTGAATTAATGGAAATACTCTCCAGAACTATCGAGCTGTAATCAATATTCCCCTCCAATCTCCAATCATGGCGAAATATCTCCAATCTCAGGTACCACAAGGACGGGAGACCGGTCAAGAAAGGGACCGAGAAAAAGTTCTGAGCACAGAAAAAACTCTTTCCGGAAGAGGACTCAAAATCCTCCAAACTCAAAAAACAATCGCTGCGACTAATAACAACAAAGGGTTAAAGTATGATAGCCTCAAAGGACTGCGGAAAGATATTGATCGAATGAAGGCGGACTTTAAAAAGCCACCAAAGGAGGAAAGAGGATATCAGGTTCAACCCGATAACAATATGCTCGATCCGCATGTTGAGGAAAGATTATGTCCGTAGGAGCGTGGGAACAGGATCATAAGCCATGTTCCCCAACGCCCAAGAATCTGCAGGATAGACATGCAATAATATATCCCAAGGAGAAAAGCAGAACCGTGGAGCTCCTTACAGAGCGTAAGGGTTCACGGACCGAACGGTGAGACATCTAGAAAGAATAAGGTGGTTAATTCAGGTCATACCCATCCAGAAAAGCATTTTGTACTTACGGTGGGCTCTTGCTCAGGTCGGTCTTGAGAATGATGGGAACACGGGACATCTCAGTGACATCCTGGATGAAGTCGCCGTCTTCCTCTCTCAGCTTGAAAAGCTTCAGATACTTCTCCTTGTTGGTCATCTTGCTCTCTGGCGCATCGCTGGTGCTCGAAGCAATCTTCGGGTCGGAGCGAGTACGGTGGGGGGCCTGCGGGAGGTGACCGTTGCGAGTCGGCGAAGGGGGCATGCTCTGAGTCGACCGGTCAGCCGAGTTCAGAGACACGCCTGCAGCTAATTCAGTCACCTCATCCACATCATCGTCATCGTCAAAGAGCGCATCGACGTCATCCGCTGACATGGTACCAGTCTCTGTTTGCTTCCGCATCGCCTCGTCACGCTCACGAGCACGCTCTCTGGCAGCCTCGGCCTCACGAGCAGCAGCAGCCGCCTGAGCAGCACGAGAGTTGCCAGGCTTGGGACGCTCATCTTCGGGGACATAGGCGGAAGAAGGAACACCCTTTTCCCAGTAGAGCTCAAGCACGCGGCTATCCTTGCGGTATTCGGCCTTCTTGAGCGGCAACTGATCACAGTGTACACGCTTCTCGAAGCCGTATTCGGGAATGAGGACATCGAAGGCAGACTCGTAGACACAAAGCACAATGCCCTCGCTGATGAGATCGCCGCCAATCTCGTGGACCTTGCGATCCATATTGCGGCAGGCTTCGATGTGAACACTCTGCTCCTGTGCATTGTGAGCTGAATCCTTCTTATTGTTGGCAAGGTCGGCAGTCTTGGTCAAAGATTCAATATCATCAGTGAACTCGATAGCACCATCCGAGAGGATTGATTCAAGCTGACGGTGCACGATGATATCGGTGTAGCGACGCGAAGGGTTGGTGAAGTGAGTGTAAACGGGCACGTTGAAGGTGTAGTGAAGACGCTGGTCATCGGCCACACTGGATCCAACATAGTACTTCGCGCGCTGCATAGCCTTCGCAAGTAAAGTTTCCATTCCCTGTGGTCAATCAATGATTAGCAAATGTAAGATCACTTGGAAGCTGGATACAACCCCACTTACCTTGCGGAGGTCCACGTCTTCCACCTTGCAGAGTGTGCTCTGCAAAGTACCACTGCTAGAAGCATCGATACCGAAACCAAGACGGTTCATTCTTTCCACAAACAGCGTCAGGCGACGAGGGTTGGGGGAAGGCTGGCGACGCAGGAATGCCTTCTCAGGCATAGCACTAGCGATTTTACGGGCAACGAAGTAGTTGGCCTGTCGGCTGAGCTCTTCCACGAGCTCGTGAGCTGGAGTAGAGTCGAAAATGTTGTACTCCACGGGCACATTCTCGTCATCAAGCTGCTGCAGGATACGCAGGGAAGGGACATTGGTCGCCCGGTTACCGAATCTAGCGTCACGGAACTTGTGTGCAATGGTCTTGAAGAGAGAATTAGTCAATATAATCTAGTGGAGTTAGAAGGGACGGAAAGACTCACGTTCATCAGTTGGATATTGTCCGAGGTGATGCCGGCAGTGGTCTTATCCGACTTGCCGTTGATCACTGCGTTAACCTCTTCATAGCTGAGACGGCCGGCGCTCTTGACGACACCCTTTCCGATCCAAACGTCATCGTCAATGGCTCCAGTCTCAAGGCTTGCCTTGAACACAACGCTGACAGTCAGGCGGTCCTCGCCGGGAACAAGGGAGCAAAGCTCGTTAGAGACCCGAGAAGGCAGCATGTTCATGACTCGATCAACCAGGTACACTGCAGTACCGCGTTTCTTGGCCTCGCGATCAACGAGGGAGTTGCCCTTGACGAAGTGAGCGATGTCAGCCACGTGGACACCAATCTCGATCTTTCCATCGGCCAGCGTCTTGACATGGAAAGCATCTTCCAATGCCTTGGTGTCCTCCGGGTCAATTGTGAAGATGGTCTCTTCACGGAAGTCGCGGCGCGAGGCCAGGGCATCACCCTCATTAGCAACGGACCAATCCTCATAGCCGATGCTCTTGGTAACAGCGTCAGAGAACTCATCAGATCCAAAGTTGTTGTCACGAAGTAAAGCATCTGTTTCAACCCGCAAGTCACCCATCTCACCGAGCTGTTCAACCAAGGTACCGAAGGGGTGTAGAGAGGTGATGGGCCATCGCTTGATGGAGGCAACGAAGATACGGTTGGCGTAATCCTGGTGTTTCTCGACGAAGTCTCGCGGGGCCTGCTCAGTAGGAATAGCGATCAAAGGAACACGCTTATCCGTGGGCTTAAACCAAACAATTTTAGGCTTGTCCTGGTGGCGGTCTTGGTGACGTCCATGGGCGCCATCTCTGGCCTGGCGCTCAGCCTCCTGCTTCTCCTTTGTTGCCTGGCTACTAGGGCGAAGGAGACCTAGAGTTCCAGAGAACATCTGACCAGCAATGCGTTCAATGACTGCAACCACGTGTCCAGCGTAGAGGGGCTTCTGCTCATCGCTAATCTCATCTTCCTCAACCAGCAGAAGGCTCTGGCCTTCAACCTCGACATCATCGTTCTTCTTCTGCGTGGGTCGCTGGCGAAGACTGCCACGGCGACGGATGCTTCCATCCGGACCAATCTCTTGTCTGTCGCCGTTGGAGTCAGATCGACCCAACTTGTCATTGCCAGCGTTGCTGCCAGAACGGGCATCGGTGATATCCTTGCGCTTCTTCTTTTCCTCCTTCTCCTTTTTCTGGGTCCAAACCTCGTCAACGTCCAGGAGCTCGATGGCGACGAAGTCACCCTCCAGAGCACGGTTCCGATCCTTGCTACCACAGATGAAGATATCGGCATCAAGGTCGGTGGAGGTCACATAGGCATCGGAGCGGTTCTTCTTGTTGACACGGAGAACACCAGCTACCAATTGACCATTGCTGATAAGGGCAGGCAGGTTGGCCTGGGGCAAGTAAGGGGTGAAAAGTGTCTTTCGTTGCTGCTGCTGTTGCTGCTGTTGCTGAACAGACAGCTGCGGCGGAGCGTGTTGGCTTGCACCAAGGCCGCCCATGCCTTGGCCATTCTGTTGCTGCTGGAGCGCTTGCAGTTGAGCAAGCTGAAGGGGGTTCAGCTGTTGGCCGCCAAACATCTGAGGCGGGGCCATCATGACCTGTCCCTGAGGCAACTGGATCAGTTGAGGTTGACCAGGATACTGGAATTGGCCAATAGCGCCCATCGACTGGTTCATAGAAGGCCGCGAACGGTGTCCAGGTTGGAACCCGCTACCTTGCTGCTGGTTGAATGGTTTTTGCTGATCCTGGTTCTGGTTCTGGTTATTGGGCTGACGCCAGTTGCCGTCAAAGTTTCGGGATCCCGTGCGGGCATGGCCAGGCTGACTGCCTCGGCGTTGGTTGTCCGACTGACCAGCATCGCTGGTTGCAGGGAACTGGAAGCCACCGGCACCACGGCCAGAGATAGATCCTCGACTACCGCCAATAGCCATCGACTGGCTTCGGCCATGGCCGCCACCGGAACGGATGTTACCGGCCCGCTGGAGACCAAGTCCCTGAGGCGCAGGAGATGTGCTGGGTTGAGGCTTGTCATCAGATCCCGACTGGTTCTCTGATCCACTGGCACCTGGGGCAGGAGCCGGGAACTGGAAGCCAGAAGCCGTCCTCTTCTGTTGCGCAAGCTCAGCAGCCTTCTTCGCTTCAGGCAGTGCCAGAGAGTGGCGACGCTGGTGACCACCACCTGGCGGGCCTCCGCGACCGCGACCGTGGTTGGCGTTCTCGTTCTTCTGATTATTTTGGCTTTGCTGGTTATAATCGGCGTATCCAGAAGCACCCGATGACGGAGCAGGGGGCGGGCCCATTGCGAGGCCAGGTAGGGCGGACTGGTTGCGACGATGGGAGTGTTGATTTGGTGCGTTCATGGGAACTCCAAGCTGCTGCTGCCCTTGCTGCGGGTTCTGCTGCTGAGGAAATTGGAAGGCGTTGACCTGAGGCGAGACACCACCCATGGAACCACCGGGAGAGAATGCGTTGACCTGGCCCAATTGTTGAGGTTGGAGCAGGCCCATGTTCACATACTGCTGGTGTGTAGCAGCGATTTGCTGTTGCTGCTGCTGAAGTAGCTCAATCTGTTGCTGAATGGCAAGTTGTTCCACTGTGTCACTTGCATTAGTTCCAATTTGTCTTGACGAGCCGAAGCCCAAGGGGTTGGAGATCAAGACATACTCATCAGAGGGGTCAGCTCAGATGGACTTCTCCGATGGGCGATATGGAGCTTGCGACCAGCGGGGCCAGGGACCCCGGATTGGTTTTGTTGATCCATGATATCTGATGAAGGGTGAATATCACTGTAGAGTGTAAAAAGCGGGATGACGGAGGGGATCCGACGACAAGAGAGACTGGTTTTGCCTCCAAAGACAATCGAACCTAGTTATGCGGATCACCGACCGACCGCGAATGTGGTGGTTATATGTGCGGACGATAGTCTTCAACAGGACTCGTTGGGAACTATACTGCAAGAGAAAGAAAGTGATGATCAGTATAAGGTGAACGGGGAGTCGAAGACAGAAAAGCAAAGTAAAACCCAAGCCTGAAATAAGGGAGATCAAAAACGTGAAGGTACGACAATGGGGAAGGAGAGGACAGCATGCAGTTGACATGTAAATGGAAGTTGCGATGGTTCGCTTGGACCCATGGGCGGAAGAAAGCCCCAGGAGTCCCGGCGTATCTCCAGGATAGGGAGGAGATACAGCCAAAGCTTCTCCAGACCATAGGCAAACAAATCATGATGGCCACGCATGCCTGTCAGAAGGGAAACAAAGCTATTTTGACACCCTTACCTGCAGGAGAGACTAATGACGAGCTCCGAGCCCTAGCATTCCAAAATGACGTCTACGCTGTCAACGTGGGATGAGATTTGCTAGAAGCCAACAAAGCAATAGCGGTCTGTACAGAATCAGATCGCAGGAACCGAGAGGAGTGGCGAGTCAAGTCAATTGCACGCTCAATGCACTTGGTATCGACAACGGCAAGGACCGACTGAAAGGGACGACGCTCGCTCGATTCGAAAGTAGGGAGTTGGAAGGACCGATTTGGCGGTAGAAAGCTTGGTGAATTGCACCGTAGCCAACTACGATAGCCGGAAAGAGTTTGTGGATAGAGGAATCAAAGAAGATCCTCGGTCGAGAGACGGTGAAATCAGACTCGATGTCCGGGAAGAACGGTGGCTAAGAAGAGCTGCTTCTGTATGCCAACGAATTTCGAGCCAGAAAATAGGCGGAGTGGGTTGCACGTCCTCGAAGAGAATGACAACAAGTAAATTATGGGGTAGGATGAAATCGAGACGATGTAGACATCGACCGATTCAATCAGAAGGAGCGATGGGGAAGAGAGAGTAAAGGGGAGAGATTGGGGGGAAGAAGAGTAGAAGGTGAGGAGGGGGAAAGGAGAAGAAAGAAGGTGATGATGATGGACCCATCCATACACGGCGGGTGTGGGGAGAAGGGCCATGTAATTAACGTTTGTTTTTGTATTTACACCATTACAATCATTCATTCCCACTGATTACACATCCTGGGTGCATTCGTTCGATGTCACGCACTCGTATTGTAAGTGTTTATACAGAAATCTTTCCCCAGCTGATTCCGTGGATGATCTCCATTGCTCCCGACAACCTCATCACTATGCTCAAGGCTTTCTTCACAGGCCACTGAAATTCACAACCTGGATCATATAAATTCTGGGTAGGACAAGCTGCATCAGGTGTGGGGGAGCCGAGTCCGGTCGGTCAGGGAGACCGGGATCGACGTCCCCCTCCGATAAATACTATAATACTGACTAGTAGCTTTCTGGAGGGAGAGCAGTGAACTCACTCAATCAATTGGCTCTGACATCGATATGCCTGTCCACTTCAGGCGCACCTCACTCCAGAGTTTGATGGCGCTTTACATCCATGGTTTTTTTCTTTTTTAGTCACTTGAGGAGACTTAGTTGGGTCGATAGTGCTTATATATCACCAGCAATTTACCTGAAGCATTAAATGAGTGATGCTCATGATGATGCAAATGAACCACACTTTGGTCCGACACGGGTCTGCATGACTAAGCGTAATTTTCGTATCTTATTTCTCTACCTATTCCTCCCTTGGACATCGAATCACGATAAACATTGCTGCATTGGTTGGCTGCACTGGGACCAATTACCGATAATCAGGAGGTAAGATCCAATTCGTCAGATACTAGCATTGCTGCCCAGCCATGCAAGAAGTGGGCGCCAATGGAGTCTTTCTGCAGTGAGACCAATTGAGAGAAGTGTTGACCTGGGTCTACTTTATTCAACAGGTTCAGATCGAACACCGCGGACTTTCCAGCTCTCAAGTCCTCGCACTCTCTGAGGTGCACGATCATTCGGACCATCAATACTGTCACTTCGAATACCTCAGGGCCAGCCCCAAATCAATTTCCAATTTCTATCCCCACCGTGACTCTCCAGTCGGGCCAAAGTGACAAGAGCGGCATTTTGTGATAGAACCTCGTGATCTCAGCACTACTACACTCTTTGCTCTGTTCATATGTTGTGAGAGGATGGCTCTCGATCTTATTGTCAATCTCTCGTGACTCAATAATCTTTTCTCGTGCTTTGAACGTCCCGTTTGCGTTCAACACTCCTTGCGACTTGTGTGCACTCGCCCTCCATCGCCGCACTCACCTTCGGTCCCTACATTTCCGACAAATTAGAATACCACGCCATGGTTAGAATTCATGTTCCCCCGCTGGACAGCCCGTCCAAGCAACTCATGCTCGACCTTACGCGGGACTTAGAACAAGTCAAACTCTTCGACATAGAACTCAAGAAGGTCCACGCCTACGAGCGAAAAGCCTTCTACGAAAACCTCGACCGCATTGACCGCGAGCGGGAAGCAGTACACACCGCAGCCCTCGACGAGGCCGCGGCCTTCCACAACCAAGTTCGCGAGGAAGCGGAGGAGATCTTAAGAGAACATAACCGTGCTGAGGAGGAAGAGCGCCGTCGCAAGGAGGAAGAAGCTCGCAAAGAGCGAGAGCGCATTGAACGCGAGAAAGCAGAGAGGCTCAGACGTGAACAGGAAGAAGCGGCGCGTCTTGAGGCTGCGCGCGAGGCCGAGCGCAAGGCCAAGGAGGAGCAAAAGAGAAAGGCTGAGGAGGATGCCGAGCGAGCGCGGCGGGCCGCGCAAGAACAGAAGGAGCGGGAGGAGCGTGAACAACGGGAGAAATTAGAAGCCGAGAAACGCGCAAAAGAAGAAGCGGCCAAGAAAACCCAGGAAGCAGAAGAGGAGAAGGCTCGCAGCCAACTACAACAAAAAGCCGGTGGCAGCGGTCTTACTCCTGAGGAGATCAGCATCCAAGAGCGGTACGTTGCGCTACACAAAACCTTGAAAGATATGCGTAAGTGGTTACGGGAGTTCGGCAAGAAAGAGCCAGCCATCAAGCAAGCAATGGGTGATATGCGACGCTCAATCAAGAAGTCGGTGGGCCAGCTGCGAGATGGAAAGGGCACCAACAAACAACAGGTAAGGCTAAGGAATACCTCAGCTATTATTATGACGCATTGCTAACATGCTCCCAATGTAGACACAACAAATCCGTGCTGAGCTAGAAAAGGCCCTGAAGATTGCAGAACCCTCTGTGGATGTTCGCCAATTCCTGGCATTTCCTCCGGATGAAATTGCCAACTCAGAGAATAAGGTTCCTGCTCTGCTCATCTATGGTCTCAATATTTTCGCCAAGTGCCTGGTCTCCGCTCTTGTTACTGAAGCCTCCATCCAACCCGCGCATGCTGAACCCGTGGGCATTCTCGCTGCTCAGATCTTCTCAACCGAAACATTCATGTATAAGGGTGTCCATATGTCAGACATCCTGTGGGCCAAGTACCGTGTGGTCTGTCCGGCTCTCTGGGGCTTTACTGGCCGCGAAGATACAGAGTCTGGCCGACGTGCCATTGGCTGGTGGCGAACTGAATCCGGTGGTCCATTTGTCACTGAGCAAACACACTTGGATCGGATGACAGCCCTCGGTGCCGGCTTTGCAGCATTGACTCTGCGAAACTTCGGCAAGACTACACGGCGGAATCCCTTCCCCAACACCATCTTCTGGCACTCTCTACAGAAAATCCTTTCACTCCCGCCATCCGAAATATTGGATACCCAAATCACCCTCCTACAATCCATGCTTCGAAATTCCGGGGACCGAATCCTGGGCTTTTTTGGGCAAATCGGCCTTGTCCTCGTTCACAAGGCTGTTGTTACGTTGCCCCCAACTCTGAACCGTACCACAATGCCTGTGAATCAACTGAAATTGGTGAAAGAACTTTATTATAGGGAACATAACATTCTTCTGTGAAATTCCGTTTTTGCGGGCAAAAGGAGTCTGCGGAGCTTCTCTTTCTGGAATTTTTTGACATCTACCATCAGCGAGTGTCTTGGAAATAGATGCAGATCGACTATCTCAATGTGACCATGAACTATAAACTTTCGTCTCACCCTAATTTTCTTTTGGAAAGGTATGAGGGTCTAACATTGCCATATCCACAAGTACGTAGGTGAATATCTAGACGGCGGCTTTACCTAATGTACAAGTAGGTCCATGGTGTTGTACCGACGGAGCCACGTTCAATTTGCTTACTCCATTCCGATTCAACCGGCAGATCCAGTCACACATGCAACTGACTGCGTAGAGCCTCCATCTAAGTACTTATAATCACAATGCTCTGCATCTAGTTGTGACATTGAGATGATAAAAATCCAACAGCAATAAATTGCCTTGTCTGATTTCTCATCAATTTACTCATATTTCACCCCCAACCAGTTGACCATCAAGCGCCCTGGGTAGTGGAAAGCCACAAGACAAACCATCAACCACTCTCCTTGGCCTAACTCTCCCCACTTGAGTCCAGATCCAATCCCCACCGATCCGCACCGCGGTTCTGCATCCCTTTGCGCGACCCAAGTTAAGCTACTCGCCACCTTGATGTCAGCCAGTCTCCACAATAGCAACATGGCTCAAGTGAGGGTGGATCGTTACGTCCGGCAATCTTGGAATATTAGGAACGATTCTCAGCACCTACGGTATTCCGGATTGAGTGAAAAATGATGCAATTTTGGTTTCCTCTTAAGTACTGTACGTGTTCTTGCAGGATATATACCTATTTCATTATCAACTCTGAGACTGACTACCCTTGTTAAAACTCAGGGTTCGTTACTGGAAGTAATTTGAAATCGAAGCAGGACATCGGAGCTCCTTGCCTCAGGTCGAACTATGATTGTGCATATGTAGGTAAGATTGATGCATTCTCTCGGCTCGGCTCCGAGGTCTGTACCCAAATGCTTAATTGTCCGCTCAATTGATGAACAACAAATGACTTCGGGAATACTTCTTTTCGTTGTCTGCATTTTAACATCCGAACTTCCTATACAAGCAAGAACACCCAGTGGTGAGATAATCAAGGTTAATCGTCCGACCTCAAGAAGGCCTAGATCAGGCAGACATGCCAAAGTGCCGACTTGGGCAGGTGGGACTCATCCGGAGTCTCCGCCTTGATTGAGAGGCAAATGCCTTTTCACCGAGGACAATGCCTTGGCTGGCCTCAATTCGGATGAACCAGGAGACTTAGATCCCGGGAACTAAGGCCGGTGGCTCCTTTGTCCGCATACCATCATGAACACAATTGGTCAATCGAGTCGGAATCGCCGGCTGCCCACGAGCTTTTGTTGCCATCCGAGCGATCCCCCGGTATGACTCCACTGTTACTCCATTATCCAGGGTTGGTTGGGATCTGGACAATGGATAATGGTGGAGTGACATCATGACTAAATTGGGGCTTTCCCGGTTCTTGGCATTGGTCAAAATCGGATTGGCGGTGTTGAGGAGGGCAAAATGTATAGAAGAAAGACAAAGATTCATAGATAAAAAGAATGTATATAGAGAATAAAGTAAAACTTCCCCCATAGGTATGTTCTGGAAAAGGCGAAAGCCACTAAAAGTGGATCCAGAGACCCTGAGGCATGTTTCACCCACGCTGGTCCCAGATTAGTAGGCTGCAGTGTCTGATGATTGGCCAACCCCTTGATCAGGGACCCGGCCCACAGGACCCTGCGCAATGGTACCAATGTTCGTTTTCCCCCGGTCCAAGTACTCCTCCATCTTACACTGACGTTTTCTCTTTATATAAGAGTCCATTCATTTCCACCCACTGGGCAGTCCATTCCTTTTTCCAACCCACTCTTTCGATCTTTATTTAGTTCGTTGTTGCATCTTTTATCTCGGTCGTCTCTCGCTCTTACGACCCATTCCACCCCCCGTTTTTACAATGCGTGTTTCTGGCCTCGCCTCCCTCGCCTTGGCCGTTGCCCCGGCCCTGGCAACCTCTACTCGCGGTACCCTGGGTTTCTCGCTCGGTGACAAGAATGCCGACGGCACCTGCAAGTCTACTAGTGACTATGAGGCCGACTTCGACAACCTGAAGGATTTGACAACCCTCGTCCGCACCTATTCTGGCACCGAGTGTGACACCCCTCAAAACATTCTTCCTGCCGCGAAGAGCAAGGGTTTCAAGGTTGTTCTTGGTATCTGGTAAGGAACCCGATTGCTATAGCTACATAGATTACTTTGGCGCAATTACTCCGCGGATGTCTGACATATTTCTATTTCCCAGGGTCGGCGCACAGGATAGTGGCGATTTGAGCACTAACGACGCCTCCTTCACCAAGGACTTCGCCGCCTTGAAGGAGGCTGTTCCTGGATACGAGGACTACGTCGAGGCCATCACCGTCGGCTCGGAGACTCTTTACCGTGGCGACCAGACCGGCCCTTCGCTGCACAACTACATTGGTCTGGTCGCCAACCAGTTCAAGTCCATCTCTGTCGGTACTGCCGATAGCTGGAACAAGTTCGCCGATGGAACTGCGGATGACCTGTTCACTCGCGATACCACCGATGTCCCGCTTGTCACCTATGTGCTTGCCAATGCCTTTGCTTACTGGCAGGGAACTGCTGCCGATCAGGCTTACAAGACCTACTTCGATGATATGTCCGGTGCTATGGAGCACATTCAGAAGGTTGCTGGTAGCAATGCTGATAAGATTCACATTCTTAACGGCGAGACTGGCTGGCCCACCGGTAAGACCAAAACTTGGATAAAATGTGCCTGAGATCTCACAGCTAACGAACTTCTTTCTTCAGACGGCGGCTCTGATTATGAGGCTGCCAAGGCTGGTACCGCTAATGCCGAGACCTTCTGGCAGACCGGTGTCTGTGGTATGCTCGCCTGGGGTGTTGACCTGTTCTACTTCGAGGCCTTTGATGAGTCCTGGAAGCCTGACAGCGTTGGTGACAACGGCCAGGCCATGGACGAGAAGCACTGGGGTCTCCGCACTGCTTCCCGCCAGGACAAGTTCAACACTACCTGTTCCAACTGAGCGACTTCACTCATTTCTTGAATTATTTCTTTCGATTTTAGAACTGGTTAAATGAGAGGTCCGCACATGAGACCGGTAGATAGTTTTTATTCGGGGTGTATTTCTTATTGTTGATCTATTTGTCTCCCTTTTGAATGGAAATACGGAATTAATTGTCTGCTTGCTTGCTTGGACTGGAACCACGTAGAGATGCAGTAGTTTGTCGTGGCGTGACATGCACGGTTATGTTTTTTAAGACCCATGGTCTTTAGGCCGATGGCCCCTCGGAAATTAGTTGATGAAAGTGTGGTGGGATCTTACCTTGGCATATACACAACTTCAAGATCTTCCATATGTATAACGTAGCATATATGCAGGACGAAGTTTGTGTGTCTCTGATCTCCCGAACAGCACACACTTCCTGTGACACTATGTTTTGATTGGTAGATGGCGAAATCATTATGTCATCGTGCTGCAGCTTGAACTTACGGTACGATTACATGAGAAACCATGGTTCATTTACCCCTGAATCCGTCCCCACGCCCCAATGTTTGTTTACATAGAAAACGTGAAGTAGATAAATCTGCATGTAAGCCAGTATATCACACGTCGGTCTTCCAGTAAGGGGAGGCAAGACTGCAAATATACACCGTATCCCGTATATCCGACCTCGGTCCCCAGTTGGTCTTAGTGGCGGTCAGGGCCAATCCTTTCCTATAATTGATCTCCGGGGTACCTGCGCGACCGCAAGGGTATAGTGGTCCTGCTCCATTAGCCAACCACTAGAAGTGCATGTGCCGGAAATTGGTTCAAAAACGGTTGAATTAGTTGTCAATGGTCCAATGAATTAAACTAGTTCCCTCTGGTACTAGGTACGCTGCCGGTGCCCCCATTTATAGTAGTCTAGCCAAGTAGCAGGTACCTGCGTGACGTGACATAAGCTCATTATTTTAATTTTCGTTCCCCTTTCTGTCCCTTTAAGCTCCTTGCAGTTTTTTGGTTCGCGGTCTCGCTTTCTTCTTCTTTCTGGTTTTCGAGTCTTTGATTCTTGGCGGAGGAAACACTAGCGCGTTCGAATCGTTTTCCAAAAAAAAAAAGGGGAAAGCAAAGACATCCAGTACACGTCCATTTTCGCCAATCAACGGTTTGTTCTGCCAGGTGGTCTACAATATCGGTTGGATTTCCATGCGTCAACATTCTGGACGATAAGCGGAGCGGCAAGCAAGTGCTTGCTGCAGGAGTCGACACGGAAGGTGTGTGATTTAATTTCTATATTTCCATTGGCTTTCTTATAATTGTTCGGTGGCTTTTGGGTTCTTGTTGCATTGATCGTTGGGCCTCCCTACAAACCCGCGTCAACCACGCGGTTTCTCTCCCCTTCCGAGATTGTTCTTCCCCAGACCACCCCTCCCGAAAAACATGCTCACCATTCCATGGTTGATGGATCCCCAGATCTAGATCGCCCCGTATCTTCCGCCATTTCGGCCTCTCCTTCATTGTCCCCGACACACACGCGCAACCTGCGTGCCGAATCGCGTCTGGCCCCGGCGGTGTTCTTATCCTCTCCCTCAGGAGACTCGAGCTCCAGCTCTTCCGCTGGTTCTCCCTCCCAGAGCGTGACACTCGAACCCCCGCCGCTTCCATTCTTGTCGGCCAACCTCCGCCCAGGCGACTCCCTGACCTCATCGCCAGACAATCGCAGAGCGGAAAGCAGTGTCTACTATACCACTGCCTGGGGATCTCCGTATGCAGCACCCAGCACCCGGAGATTATCGCTGACTCTGAGCCAATACGCCGGCATCGACAACGGAGCATCGAGAGATAGCTCGCCCACCCCGTCTATAGTCAATCCCCCCGAGTTTCGGAGAGCTAGTGTCGCCGTCAATTCCGAGGATCTTCTTGGCCATCGCGAAGGAAAATCAATTCGGGATTTCACTCAGGATTGGATCAATCAATATCTGTCAGGCCAGCCTAGGACCGAACGCAGTAACTGGCTGAGCGACGATTCGGGAAGCGAGGCACCCTCGTTTTTCACGGCCAAAAATCACCTTGCCGACGATCTTTCGGACGACTGGCTTGGTCTGGAGGACGATACCCGGGAAAGTGAGCTTTTAAAGACACCGACACTTTCCGATTTTGTTGGAAAGAGGGCTGCAAGCCGCGCAAAAGGAAAGAAGAACGCCCACAAGCGTACGGAGACGCTGCGCCAGGAGGATTTTTGGGGTTTCGCATACGACAAGGAATCGCCGAACAACATCATGTCAGATTCTAAGGAGCCGCAGGGCGTAACTATGGAGGTAACTTCGCCAGTGGAAAAGCCATTGCCGGCACCGCCAACAAACGCAGACGATGAGCCCGAGACACAAGAAAATGCAGAGGGGTCAGCAATGCCCGATATTTCAAAGAGGCAGGCGGCCGACGTCAACAGTTTACCCACGCAAAACCCACAGAGACGGAGGAAGAAGATTGTATGGAAGGGCAAGGCATGCGTTATTGATCTGCCGGTTGATGACGCTCGCGGGACCGAAGCATCTGGTCACCATATTTTGAAACCCGCAGAGGTCCAGGCCCGATTGAAAAAGTGGGAGGATGAGGGTTATGACGTTAAAGGATTCACTATCGGTGATGTGCACGACACTGCCGAGCCAACCGAGCTTGGTGGCTTGACTCGTCCTCTATACCCCGATCCAGCTGAGATGCACGATGAGGGCAAGGCTCAACCCACCTTCATTCGGTTCCCAGACAAGGCCGTATGGGATTCCTATGTGGCCCACTTGCAAGAGGAGAAGCTGCGGGCTCTCGGCGTGTCCTTCGGTGATGATGAACCAGGTCCTTCAATTTCTCCCGCTTCTGGCTCGATCAATCCGTCGCAAACGCCATTCCCTGGCATGGGACCATCACCACCAATCCCAAGTGCATCCGCTGCCAGCAATCCACTGGGCGGAATTCATCCTTTCTCCCCGCAGTTCGGCCACTCAACCGGGGCTGCAAGTGGAGGAATTGGATCCTTGGCCTCGCCAGCTTCACAATTCAGCGTGCAGACTCCGTTCCTGGGCATGAACGGTATGGAACAGAACATGCTTCCTGGATTCCCGTTCCAATTCCAACCTACGCCTCCTGCACAGGGAGCTATGACCCCGCAGAGTCTGATCAACCTACGGCAAGGCAACGGCTCTGTTGGTCCAGCTGCACTTCACAACTTCAGCTCTATGCTGTCGCCCGTATCCCCATTGCATGACCAAGGTCCCTTTCACCATGGGTTCAATGATGGCTTTCAAGAGAAGGAGGTATATGATGACCGGTTTGGAAATTCTGGTTATGAGGACGGCCCTCCATTCCCCACTCCCCAGACTCCCGTCAACGATCCGAGTCAGTTCCATGCTTCTAATGTGGAAATTGCCCATCCGACACCTCGTGGCCATGGTCACAACTTGAGCGAGACTCTCCAAAGAGGACTTGACAACATGGCACACCCCGAATACCACTTGAGTCACGCTGCCGATCACCACATGGAAACAGATGAGCATGACGCCAGTCACCATGATAACATTCTCAAGCCTCACTGGGCCTTGCCGGAGAATGATCCTCATCATCAGATTCAGAATGTTCCCCCTCAACCATCGCATTTCGCCCACCACCCCAACCAGTTCTACAACGAGCAGTATACGCATGAAAATGCCCATGAAGGCTCTGACTTTGATACCAACCCAAGCATCACTGGAACTCCTCAGACTAGGGGTGTGCAGCCAAATTCAGGATCATGGCACGAGGGAAAGCCAAGTGCTGGCTCTTTCCGTGGTCACCATAGCAGGCTATCTACTTCATCTTTCAACGTTGAAGCCAAGGAGTTCGACCCAACGGCTTCTTTCGGATCTCAGCAAGCACCCTTTGTCAACAATGGATTCCAATTTGGAGGAGTCGATCAGCCTGGTTATGGATTTGCCCCGGCACCTCCTTTTGCTGCAGGCATGATGCAGGCCCCCATTGATCCCAACCCTCAGCCCAAACCCAAGTCCGGCAGTTTCAAGTTTTCGGCTGCTTCCTTCAACGTGGATGCGCCTGTCTTCAACCCGTCTGCTAGCATCACCTCTAATCATACTGCCCAGCAGCCATCTGAGAGTGGATCAAAGATTTTCGGGGATATTGATCTCTCTGAGATCTCGAAGCCAGCCAAGAAGTCGAAAGCTGTTCCAATTGTGCGACCAGATGACGAAGTTGAACCCAGCCAAGAGGATGAACAAGAAACTCACGACGACCATGAGGGACGACCAGTGCCCACTGATCGTCACAAGCGGGCTCGCCGAGGCGTCGGCCATGCTGAAGGCGAGGCCCGCTACAGCATCTCGACCCATCCGTTGGGCGAGTCTGGCAACGCTCAGGCACCTAACATGCTCCAAAGTGTTGCGGAGGGCAAGGAGAACGCTTCCCCCGATGAGAACGACCACAAGCGAGTCGAGCGCCAGGGCACCCCTCACAGTGAGGCAGATACCTGGACTTTGTTTGATGCCCAACGCGACGCTGATGCACGATCTCACATTGCATCATCTGTTCTTGAAGATCAGACAAGAGATCTGGACGAATCTGCTGAACAGACTCAGCTGGAACAGTCCGCTCAGAACAACGCTCCTGAATCTGATGTCAAGCCTGCAGGCCATTCCTCCCAAGAATCCAAGGACCAGAACCCGATGCTCTCTGCCACGGCTAAGCCTTTCGAGTTCAAGCCTGCTGTTCCCTCCTTCACGCCTACCTCCGTCGAGCCTTCCAATTTCGGAGAACAAAGCCCTTCGTTGCGGAAGTCAGAATCCCAGCAAGCTGAGAAGAAAACTGCCGACAAGAAACAGGGTGGTCTCATGGCTTCTCGCTTCGCGACTGACAGCCCGCCGAAGTCGCATCCTCCCCCTCTTTCACATACCATTGCGCCATTCCAGGAGCCGGAGACGCTTACTGCTCAGCAGAAGCTTGAGTATTACCGCGAATCCGCTGAAGAGTCGCCTGATGACGATGAACTTAACGCGATCATGGATCAGCTTAACGAGGACTCTGACGTTGGCATCGAGCGCCACACTACACCTCTTCCTCGCCAGTTCATCTCGGAGTCCGTTGGTGGACCAACTAAAGAACGACCTTTTGGCTCTGCAGAGGGCCGAAGCGAGGCACCCAGCCCCAGCCCTGGTGGCGGCCACAAGACCTACAAGCTCGATATCCCCAAACTTGGTTCCGACATTGACGCTCATAGCAATGCTACCTTCTCTCCTGTTAAGAGTCTCATCTCTCGTATCCAGTCTCCTGTGCGCCAGCTTATAACCGAGAACGACCATGTCAGCGATTGGGATGACATGATCTCCTCTGGAGAGGACGAGAAGTTCTTCAACCGCAACCGCTTCTTCGATCGCCGCATTAATGATATCGTTGGTGCTGCCATCGATGATCGTTTAAGCCCCATGGAGCGTGCTCTGGCTGTTATCCAGCAGTCTGTTGCTTCTATCGCTACTGGGGCTGCCACTCGGAGAGTGCTGCGCAGCACATCCGCTGAACTTGAGGACAGCGATGCCGATGATGAGGATGATGGCGAGGAAGCGCACGAGAGTTCGTCTAGAGATCGCTCGCCTCATCACATGCGTGATCGTAAGGTGGAGATGCTGAAGAGCATCGTCATGGAGGCTCTTGTTACTCATGACATGCCTCACCGCTCGGCTCCTCACTCTAGCCATAGCGAAATGGCTCTGCTCAAGGAAAGCATTGCTGAGCTTCAGGCTTTGACCATCAAGAAGCTTGCACAGGATCCTGTTGGTGATATGCGCGAGATTCTTGAGGAGACTCTTGCTAGGCAATTGGCCCAGCAAACTCCGCGGTTGTCGGAAGCCGAAGAGATTGGTGCGGATAGCCTAATGCTCCAGATCGACGGCCTTAAGAGCATGTTGCGACTCGCCGATGAGCGTTCCGAGCAAGAATACAAGGCACGCCGGGAGGCACAGGAATCGATTGCCGAACTCCAGACTCTTTTGAAGCTTGCTGAAGATGACGCCGCGCGCCACAGTGCTGCTGCTGAAGATGCCGAGGCTCGCTTCCTTCACTTTAAGGAGGAGAAGATTCCTCACCTGGAGAAGATGCAATTCCGATCTGAGTCTCTCGCGGAGGAGAACGAGACCCTCAAGGTCACTCTTGCGGAGCTTTCTTCAAAGAACATCGCTCTCGAAGGTACTCTAGACGAGTACCGCGTTTCCAGCGACCACTTCCGTCGTCAACTGGAGACCGCTAAGGGCGAGAACAAGTCTCTTCATGAGACCGTTGATCATCTACGTACTCGTATCGAGGACAGCATGTTCGCTCGCCAGAACCTCACCGAGAAGTTTGACCGTCTGCAATCTGACATGGTAACTGTCACTTCCGAGATCACCCAGGACCAAGCTGCTGCCCGCCGCAGGGAAGAGCAACAGACAGCCAAGCACAACGAGCTGCTCGCATCGCATGCTCGCGAAAGCAAGCTCCGTGAGCAACTCGAGCAGGATGTGCGCGAATTCGAGGTCCGTGAGCGTGAAGCTGCCAAGATCAAGTTTGTCCACGAGCAGTCGGTACAGGAGAACGCTCGCTTGGAGGAGATTATTGCCACCCTGCGTGCCGAGAACCATGACTTGCAGCTGAAGTCGGCTCGCTTTGAGCGTGAATTCAACGACGCCCGTGAGAGCAGCCGCATCGAGGTCCAGCGTACCCGTACTGCTATGGAGGCAGACCTTGAGGCAGCCAACAGCCAGGTCAACATTGTGCGTGCGGAGCTCGAGGCCCAGATCATCCGTCTCCAGAGCCAAATCGATCATGTTCGCATGGATGCTGATACGTCTCGGGAGCGCTACGAGATGCTTCTCGAGGACGCTAATGACTCCAAGGTCGCTGCCCTCACCATCGCTAAAGAATCCCGAGAGACTGCCCTCGAGGACCAGCGCAAGACACATGAGCGCGTTCTTAATGACCTCCGCGAGCGTCACGCCCGTGCCCTGCACAACTCTTCTGAGGATCGCCAACGTGGTGAAGCTCATACAGAGGAGCGCCTGGCTCTCGCAGCTGAGAAGGTCAGCCACCTTCAGGACCGTGTGCAACACCTTGAGGAGAAGCTTGAAATTGCCCAGTCTGCTGCCCGTGCCGCTGCTGAGGCGGCCCAGAAGGCTGGCTCCGGCCCCATTCCCGCCCCTGTTCCTGCCCCTGGCCACTCGTCTTCGCCTTCTATGTCTTTCACCAAGGGATCAAACGAGCCTGATAAGATCTCCCCGCAGGCTCTTCGCGAGTCCATCTTCGTTTTGCAAGACCAACTCCAGCAGCGTGAGACTCGTATTGAGGAGCTTGAGCAAGAGATTGCTTCGGTGGACAAGGATGCCCCTAACAAGATCAAGGAGCGAGACAGCGAGATCACCTGGCTCCGCGAGGTGCTCGGTGTTCGCATCGATGATCTGCAAGACATAATCAAGACTCTCTCGCAGCCTTCCTTCAACCAGCATGCCGTCCGTGATGCAGCTATCCGCCTGAAGGCGAACTTGCAAATGCAACAACAGGAACGAGAGCGCGCTATGTCCGGAGCAACCCTGCCGTCGCTTCAGTCCATCGCAGCGTCTCCCCGGTCTCTTCCTCTTGCTGCCGCCGCAGCCTGGGGGAACTGGCGCAAGGGTAGAGAAAACGCCAATGCCAGCGGGAATCTGTCTGAACAGACACCGTCCAAGTCTAGTAATGCCAGTGCCTTCCTCTCTGGACTCTTGACTCCCCCAAGCTCGCACGCTCGTCAGAGTGCCCCCAACTCGTCTGCTCCGGGACGCTCCTATGCCGAAAGCAGGCCACTCAGAGGATTTAACTCTCCCCGCCGTGGCTCAGTTCGCTCTGAAGCACCTATCCCCGAGCCACCCAAAACCCCTCCACTTCTCCGTCGCTCCAGTTATGATCACGATGCGGAGCCGGCAAACTATGAGCCAGACAACTTTGCTCACGACGATATCGAGAGCACCGTTGGCGGTATGGTCTCGGCGTCTCCTAAGGAGACTGGTGAAGAAGGTCCTTTCGGACCGCAGATCTCATCTGATATCGAAGAGACTCCCTCAGAGACTGAAGAGTGATTGAAGTCTTTTCCATCTCTTCTTTCTGTTTATCAGCTTTGATTCCATCTTTCCCTAGATTGTCCTGAAAAATCATGCCCTGTTCCCGTTCCTGCTCTTAATATTTCCAAAAATGTCTGCTGATATTTTGGATTTGTTCCTCTTGCTGTTTATGTCCCTAGCGTTCTTCCCCTCTCCCTCTACCTAACTTCAACCATACTCACTCCCTGCCACTCGTTGAACCGCCTCATACATATTCTCTTCGACTCAGATCTGTGATTTTTTAACGTCCTTTCGGATTTGATACCACCCTGTGTTTTACTTTTACATTTTCTTTTCCTCCTTCTTTTGATCGCCCTGCCCGCAGTGGCACTTTGGTATCCCTGTACATTGGTTCACATTTTAAATAACCGTTCGCTTACCCTTACGCTACACTACACTACTCTTCATGTCCCATCGTTACATACATAATAACAGCTAAACACACTCTCTTCACCATGTTCTATATCATATGCCTGTCTCTTCTCTGCTTGTGTCTGATCACAACTCATATACGATGGCTTGTCGCTTGTCCATCCTTTCTCATATAGTTTATTTCCACGACAAATGGTTAGATCTGGAATGTTTCAGTCACACAAAATCTACGGAGCCATGCGGTTATACCCACCCCAAAAAAAAAACTGCTTTGGAAGCCAGAAATGGTCGTCTTCCCACCAATCATAGGGTAGACCGCGGTTTTCCCTCCCTTTGTAGATATTCTATGCAGGTATTTACACACGCAGTCCTCGACTTTTGAACATGATCACGCGTTGGTGACAGCCAGTATCTTCTCTTTAGCAATTATGCGTCTTCTGTATGATGGGCACGATCCTGGCTCATCAGGACCCCAACTTCCCGGCCCATATCCAATCCTTTCCCCCTCCCTTTCCTTGATAGGCCGTATCTGTCTTGTTTGTCCCTCCCCACCCGTGGACACTCTCTTCATTTTCCTCTATCACATTGATTATCAAACCTGCACTTGAGACCAAGCTCATAACTGTGCATCGTGCCTCCACCCTGGCATATCAGCAAGATCCTTCGCCGGCGCACCTCGCCTAGATTTCAACGCATCACCTCCAGGTCTCCATCGCCACTCATAAGTCAGCTCATCCGACAAAGACCCTTCAATCAGCTCAACAACATGCTTCCCAATATTTGGCAAGAGCTTAAAACTATGCCTGTTTAATAGGTCGAATTAGCAAGTCAAGCTCATCCAAATATGGCCTTCCCGTGTCTCCTTCCAAGGGCTGTATCAGTCGGATCTACTTACCCGCTATCTCCTGTGGCCAAAATAAAGTTCTTCCACTGTGGATGCTCACAGATCAGCAAATTGGCATCTGCAGTATCAGTACACCAGCACATGGCCCTATTAAAT
This sequence comes from Penicillium sp. VS I D KN, assembly GCA_019775415.1. Classification (NCBI taxonomy): domain Eukaryota; kingdom Fungi; phylum Ascomycota; class Eurotiomycetes; order Eurotiales; family Aspergillaceae; genus Penicillium; species Penicillium sp. VS I D KN. The sequence continues at coordinate 79,210 of JACWFT010000004.1, forward strand.
AGCTCCTTATCCATGAATTGTGGTATGAACCTCGCGATTGCTTTCCGGATGGTCACCTCCGAAGCATCAGGATACGTGTCCGTCGGATGTTTGGCGTGCGATCGGGGGACAGAGATGAGTTTTGGAGAGGATGCGCCATATGGTTGATGTTCCTTGAAGCGAGAGAAACCGGGGAACTCATCACAGACTTTGATTACGCCATATCTGTTGATATTTAGCATTCTAATTCCCTTTTGCTTATACCAGATTGGAAGATGACTGCATACTCATTGGGCTCGAAAAAGAATCCGTATTCGCCGTCGTAGACAACTGGGATGTTCTTGTACTCAGATACTTCTTCTGGTGTGAGTTGGATGTGGGCATAGACCCAGGCCTGAATTTGGTCAGTGTTGGTGGCAAGATAAGTGAGTGATGGAAAGAGATAAATGAATGGAAAGCTGGCCATTCGCTTGTCACTTACTTTTGAAACGCACTGACCATCTAGATCTACCAGTGTTGAACTCCAGGCACCGGCAGCTAGGACCACCTTATCGGCGAGGTAACTTGTTCCGTCTACCGTTTCCACGCCAGTGCATGTGGTACTATCGGCAGCGAACAGAGGTCGTTTGAATGTTCCAGCTCTAGCATTCATGTTAGCATAGCGACAGGACAGAGAATCTCTGCAACCTGAGTCTTTCCTACCTTCCGAACCCGAAATTGACTCCCTGACTTTTCAAGAACTCCCCGATCGCATTGATGGCTTTGGCAGCCGCAAGCCAGCCTCCTTCACCACAAAATAGGCCTTTCCATCCCTGTTATTCAGTCTAGTAAGCAATTATCCTTTAAAAAATTGGATGAAATATAGACCGAGTTTTATTTACTTTGGTTTGTTCTTCTGTGAATGGTGGCACTCTCGCCGCAATCTCCGCACCATCCAGCAAGAAATTTGTCTTCTCAAGCCCAATACCTGTATCAATGAGAGCTTGATACTTCCGCTCTAGGCTTTTGATACCTTCTTCCGAAGAAGAGCAGTCAATCTAGCAACATATTAACATTGAAGTCTAAATTCAGACATATTCGTCATGAGAAGCGCCTACTTACCATGCCGACCTGATGGAAAAAAGGCTGGAACAACGGGTCATTTCTCCACATATCCAGTGCTTCCAGGGAAAGCTGTAAGTCAGGCGCGTTGCGAAGAGCGATACCCATGATCTTATTCAGATCATGTCCTGCAGATTGAGCTGAGGGAATTGGATATACGTCGAGCACGGTAATGTTCGATGGTGTGTATCCCGAGCGAAGGAGGTGTAGGGCTGTTGAAGATCCCATCGTGCCACCTCCGCCAATGATTACGACCCTGGTGGTTTCGCGTGAATGGACCATGTTGGAGGATTGTTCTGGAGGTTAGTTGAGGTGATCGGGGTATACTTGATAAGATGTGTCGGTACTCCAGTACAATGGGTTTAACATCGACTTAAGGGCCAGAAAGCAATAGTGACAATGTTGTGCGACAGTCTCTACCCAGTCATGTGAGCTTACAACTTCGATTGAACAGACGAAGCTTTGTCAATCGCATCAACGCATGGCGCCATGTTGATAAAGCTTGGGAGATTAGACCCTAGATACGGATGAGTCAAGCGAACGGCCGCTATTGGTGGGAATTTGCTAGCGTATCGGCGTAGATTCGGAGGTGAGGTAAGTGAGGGGACACTAGCGCAATCCATTTCGCGTGGACCTTCTATGGCCCAGAGGAGAATCTTGGCAGGAGCATTGAAGAGAATCACAGGATGCTGATCGTGACACGCTAAGCTTATCTCTTTATCTATGTTGGAGTCAAAGTGGAGTGGGCTATTTTCCCCAGCTTTTGCCTCCAATTATGAGACATATCTCGTTGTTGATAAAGATGGCTCTGATATCAGTGATTTGCTTGGCCAATCAGTGCCAAATGTTCTCCGTCCATATCGTCACATTTGTTTAGTATAGGTTATTCAACGTATCTCCTTCGCCTGGACCTTCAACTGGTTCGGAAGAAGCCCGTGCGCCTCTATGGCGGAACAGCCTAGTTCTCCGACTGGAAGAGCGGTCCAACCTTGTTTGATTTTAGCGTGGGGTCTCCGTGAAGGGCAAGTATAAGTAACGACGCATGCGACTCGATAATTCACGTCGCTGTACTCGTTCAAGTCCTACAATCTTCATCATGGCCGACTCTAAGACTGTGGTTGCTACCCCCAGTCCATACGATGAAACTACTCCTGACCTTATACAAAATGGCACTCATGTCGACATGGAGCGATACAGAGCGACCGTCCCCCTTTGGAAACGAGTTTGGCAGCACAGTCTAACACAAATGATGCTTCTGAGCGTGCAGGCCTTTTGTGGGCCGGCCATGTCTGACGCGATTACCGGTATGTACACCATAACACTCATGCGTGACCAGGTTTCCACTCTGAATGCAACTAATACTTTTCAGGTCTCGGTGGTGGTGGTCTCGCAACTCCTCAGGTGTCGAACATTTGCACCGCCATCACATACGCCCTTCTTGCCGTTGGTATGTGTCTGGCAGTCTTCGACAGCATTGGATGTTCAATCAGCTAATGGCGATTTAGTCTGCTTCATGGGTGGTCCTATTGTGAATAAGATCGGTGTTAAGTGGGCCTTGGTTATCGGTGCAATGTCCTTTCCCATTCAAGGATCTGCATATTACTGCAATAGCAAGTTCGGGAACCAATGGGTATGTTTAAACCTCAAGCAACAGCATCGCCCCGGCAAATTATGATCCTGGAATTTGCAATTGCTGACAGAAATTCCGTCGTACAGTATCTCATCCTCAGTGGTGCTATCAGTGGCATAGGAACCGCTTGCTGGTATGTTGCTGAAGCCGGAGCCATCATGACACTCGCTCCTTCTGGTGCGCGTGGCAAATATCTAGCTTTGTGGATTGTGTCACGAAACTTGGGACAACTGGTTGGAGGTGCGATCAAGTAAGTCTCTACAGCAAAACTTGGTTGATGAGCATCAACTAATGGGCCTGGTTCATGAAGCTTGTCCAAAAATCACAACAGAGGAGATAGCGGCGGTATCACGCCCAATACTTACTTAGCTTTCGTTATCATTGAGTCTCTAGCGTGAGTGCAATATCACATTGAAGCTACTAAGGAACCTTTTGACTCTGACAATACTCAGGCTACCATTTGCATTGTTAATTATGCCTTTTCAACACGTCGTCCGATCTGATGGTACGAAGATCATCACTGCGGAGACTCTGTCTACCAAGCAGGAGTTCAAGCGCATTTGGAAGACTATTACCTCAAAGCTTATTATGCTATCTGCACTCTGGGCACTATGGTCATTCTTCTACAGGTAAGATGGATAGTTGAAGACAAAGTTGGGGAAGGGAGATTAACAACTTCCAGTGGTACCTGGTCCACCTATTTGGGAACTTATTTCTCTGTCCGCGCTCGCGCTCTCTCATCTCTCATCTCGCCTTTCTTTTGCATGTAAGCTTCCGTTATTTTTTCTTGGAAATGTTTGCACTGACGCGAGCCTCTCAGTGTCGGCTGCTTCGGCCTTGGATTTATCCTCGATATGAAGAGCGTTAGCCAACGTCGACGCGCTCAGATTGGACTTTACACCGTCGTAATTCTCAACGTCGGTGTATACATCTGGTCCATCATCATGCAAAAGAAGTTCGACCGCAATGATCCTGGCGATATCGATTGGAGCGACGGTCTATACCCTTCAGCCTTCCTGCCATACTTCTTTGTGCAGACTACCGGTCCCTTGTCGCAATCCTACATGTATTGGCTTATTTCATCCTTTGCGACCGACGCGCAAGGTAAATTCACTGGTATTACTTGCCCGCTAATTTGCTTGCTAACTGGAATGATAGAAAATGTTCGCAATGGCGCTGCATTTAGATGCATCGAAGCTGTCGGTCAAGCCATTGCCTACGGTATGAACACTCAGACAAGTAACATTCTCGTTGGATTGTGAGTATGACTATCCAGCTTCCATCTTTGCTTTAATTGACTGAGATATTAGCTCCGTGACATTTGGCTTACTTGGGGCTGCTTTATTACCCATGCATATGCTCGTGAACACTACACCCGACCGCATCCCTGCTGATGTGGTGGCCGAACAGCAGGCGGCTCATGAGAAAATCGAGGTCTAATAATTACAGGCCCGATGATAAATTGTTACATGATTATCTCGAAGTATTGACCACCTGCCCTGATCTCGATAACTCATTGGATCCTATAGACGAGCAATGTATGAACCAAGTCAACTAAATGACTACAATTATAGACTGTGTAAATTCCACAAACGCTCAGTAGAACTATTCTAGAATTTCGGGAGTTGATCAAGCCCAAGGAGTTGTAGTCAATAGCCCAGGTGCATAGCAAGCATAACATGGTGATCGCGAGGATGCATGTATACCAAAATATATGACTAGGCTGGAGAAGACATCAGTATGTGTATCACCTGAACATTGTGCCTTTTAAATATTCAGTCGGAATCCAATGACATTGAAACACTCTTGTAAAATCTATATTTCTTCTAAGCTGACGATGATACTCCAGATATTAGGTGTGACGACCATATGTGGTTGCTCCACTCCAAGTGTTTACCAAAGTGGTCCGAGCGTCTCGAATTGACACCTTTCGCGTTGGCCGAGACCGACTCCCTTCCACCCCCGATCACCCCTCAGCCCACCAATTCGAACGAAATCTTCCAGCAGGAGAACGGAACCGATAATAAGATGCGATTCTCAGCAGCAACCGTCCTGGCCACCGCGCTGGGGTTGTTCTCCGTCGCGACCGCACACACCATCCAGCTCAAGGCTCACTCCCGGGAATGCTTCCACGAGGTCCTGCACAAGGATGATTTGATGACCGTTACTTTCCAAGTTGGCGACCGGGAGTTTGGTGGTAGCGGTAACCTTGAGATTGATTTCTGGGTACGTCTATCCAGCACCTACACCGATCCCTGGTCTTGTGGTTTGAGGTGGTTGAGGAGAGCAGACTGCTGTTCAGAGAGGAAGAGAGCCAGCCGCAAGACGACAGGAAGCGGAGCTACAATCCAAACCAGAACATATCGGTCATGGCAATGAGCAAACTTGGATACTGATGTACCTTGAACTTTAGGTCGAGGACCCCCTGAGGAACCGCCTGTACTACAAGCAAGCCATCTCGAACGAAGACTACTCATTCACCGCGCAAGCCGACGGCAAATACAACTACTGCTTCAGCAACGAGGGCTGGACTTCAAACTCGAAGGAGGTCTCATTTAACGTCCACGGTATCGTCTATGTGCCGGAATCGGAGATGGCGCAGGACCCCTTGGAGGCCGAAGGTAAGACCAAGACACTCATGCCCATTTACACACGGTCAGACAATTGCGGGAAAAAGAGCGTGTGAGCTGATTATTTGAAATTTAGTCCGTCGATTGTCCGAGGCTGTTTCACAAGTCAGAGATGAGCAGGGGTACATTGTTGTCCGTGAGCGCGTGCACCGGAACACAGCAGAGAGCACCAACGGCCGAGTCAAGTGGTGGAGTACCTTCCAGTTGGCCGTAGTTATTGGAGAGGGTGTATTCCAGGTGTGGTGGTTGAAGAGATTCTTCGAGGTGAGTTGCGCTTCCGCATGAGAATAGAAGACTGGATGCTAATGCGATTTCATTCCTCTACAGGTCAAGCGCGTGGTCTAAACCTTCCCCATTTCTTTCCATCTCGAACTCGAAAAAAAGAATATGATACGAAATACGGTGTGGACGGCGATTACGGTTTCCATGTAGATGTTGGAATAGCTGCATTTTTGGCGATCGATTTTTTTCTTCATATTCTCCTACATCATGGTGTCATGCAAACTTGCTTTTGATAGTTTAATATATCTGTACTACCAGAAACGCTTCGGGTCGCTACCATGGGATTTATGCTTATGTTCTGCATGGAAGACGTATGCATTGCAGCATTACCTAAACACATCGGAAAGTAACGACACGTCGGTTTCTCTGACCAACTGTTTGAACTCCTTCAAACCGGCCTAATAAGACCGTCAATAATCGGGTCCAGATTGAAGATGACGGTCTGATTTGGATGTTCCATTGACGCCCCATAACCGTCGCAAGTGCCCAAAGGTTGCTATATGACCCCGCAATCCCAACCACATCTTTGCCATTTTGCTTTTTCTTGGTACTTTTGATACTCTGTAAGGGGCAACTAAAACTCCCTTCCACTGCGATGTTCCTTCTCGATCACTCTCAAGTGTACCTTACATGAAGAGAACAGAGGATCATGGCCTTTGAACAACCCAACAACATCAGCCTAACGGAATCCGATGGCAGCGATCCCCTTTTCCACCTCTGCTGGAGACTACAATCCTGCTCGCAATGTCTGACAGAGGGCGTGAGCTGCAGTTGGTGCGCAACAGTATGTGATACCTACCATATGCGTTGAGCAAGAATGATCCCTGTCTATTTTACTTTGTGCTTTTGCTTTGCTTCTTGTCTTGAGGCCATAGTTTCTCAATTTCCAGGCTTTTTGGTTCTTGTTTCCTTCCAGCGAGTCGACTTGATCTGATTTCCATTGCGCCACTGCATTCCATTGTTTTGTAACCCCTCTTTCCCCTTGCATTCCAATCGCGGAATGGTGTTTCACGACCCCTAGAGGACCTTATTGGACACATCAGATCACAATCGTATCATAACTGACCTGCGAGTAGTCGTCTACCTGTGTTCCAAATCCAGGACGATTCCCAATACTGGCTCCTATCGGGTCCGATCAGATCTGCCCACTTGGGTCGAAAGAACGATGGGAACTGCGTACACGTCCGCTAGGGTGTAACGCGAGCACTTTGACTGTTCTTTCGGTTATTATATCTATATCGGGAACTTTGGCTCTGTTTGCTATTGTTGTACTGATTGTCTGGTTGGTGAAGCGGCTTCGGCGGCGATTGAAACAGACGGAGTATGAACGCTTGGACGATGGACCCCAGGAATCCTCTTGGCTTGGTTGGCTCGATATGGCATCTTTGTTTTCATTGGTTGGCCTTTCCAGCCAGGGGGAATCGCAGACTGATACGCAGGGGCAAGGGGCAAATCAAGCTTTGGCGGAGGAAGGGCAGGAGGATCCCGAGACGCGGCCGTTGCTCGCTTAGGCAATCGGTGGTGTATGGAATTTTAAAATATCGATAGAGAAAAGTGAAATTTTAGTTTTATAAACAAAGGAAGAAATTGAAATGCGATCAAAGACACAGACTAGACATACAATAGAAAGAAATAAAGTGGCCGGGACGCGGATCTATGCCACGGAGACAATCATATCTCGGATGACCCCACTGAGATCCATCAGAGTCTCCTTAGTCCGAGGAATAACGTGGCCACCACCATGATCAAACAGATCAGCGGTATCCGGATCACAGATATTGTACAATGCCATTGACCCATCAAGGAATGGATCAGCTGCACCCACAACATGACATGTAGGAATCTTAATCACTTCGCCGTCACGTTCGTCCGCCAAAACAATACAGCCAGTGACCGGATCCTTAGGAGGCCAGCCGCAGATGAAAACCGCGCATTTGAGCCGAGGAATGCGCCCAAATTCCTGGCTCAACCGCTCCTCCTCCAAGATGAGCGACGCCGCAATCTCAGCACCCTCAGAGTAGCCAATGACCCCTTCAATCTCATCATCGTTGTCCACCATTTCGATTAGGCGACTCATAGCAGCCCGGATCATAGAGAAGCTTGGGTTGCCGGCCTTTTCAACTGCATATTTCATTGTCGCTTCGGGCGTTTCGCGCCTTGGGAAGTCGCGCATATTGAACTTCACCAGCTCCGGGAAGTCGACGGTCGTAAACGTAAAATTGGGTGGTGGTCCGAAAAAACCCTGGAATTCAGGAGGAGGATTGACTGGAGTTGTCCCCTGCGTAAAGAAGAAGTTGGCGTCTCCATTGGATTTGAGAGCATCACAGAATGGGCCTAAAGCATCCCGAGTTACTATGACGGGAACCACGAGTTGTGGATGGATTGAGCAGCTTACCCAGCTGTGTTGCTAGCGCCTAGAATTGCAATTCCATAATTAGTCTAACGCGATCTTATAGTTGTGTGATGTGAGAATATACCTTTGAGTTGGAGTAGCCTCCCGGCAAACATAGGAATTTCATGTTGGCGATGTTGGGGGCAAGATCGTGGAGTGGTCACACGAGTTGAAGCAAGAGATTTAAATTCGCCGGGCCTTTTATTGAAATATTTGCACATGAAAGCTTATACAATACAATTAATCCCTTGCCAGAGTCCTGATGCCGCCCCTTTGTGTCGGAATGCTTCATCCACCCTCACGTTAGCAAGGGCTGCGGACCTCGACAACAAGCGTTATGCGGGAGGAACGCCCCCCAAACAAAATAAGGTGCGATCAAGGTGACCAGGTCCAGTGAGTCAGATCGGCAAGTATTAGTGGCGATCCACTAAATGAATTAGGATCTTGAAGGAGGTATTTGAGGTTCTCCTGCAGGGTGAACCCCGTGGAAGCTGGGCGGTAGCGAGCGTATTGATGTACTATTATTGGATTCGCCATCTAGGAAGGCACGAACTATATCATCCCTGCCAATTGATGAAAAGCCTCCGGTATGGAAGTGACTATTGAAAGATCGACAGTCACAGACCTGGCAAGCAAGGGCGTCTTTCAACCCCATATCCTTTCTTTAATCTCCCAAAACGTGTGATAAAAAACTTCTGATCTTTCTCATAGCTCATTCGTGAACATACCTTGGGATTCCTTCTTTTCTTCGGAATCAATCTCGGGCATTTTCTGTCATTCCTTTTGTTTGGACATTTCTGGGATTTCACGGTCATTTCAGAGAGAGGTATAGTATTGGATTATTGCACAGTCAGACGTGATCGTACTCTTATTATGCATCTTCAACCACCTTCTGGGTCTGGCACTCCAGTACCCGACAACAAACCGATGGAGGAAATCAAAGAGAGCCTAGGCGATGTTCCGGAGCGCATGGCCATCATCGGCATGTCGTGTCGTCTTCCGGGACAAGTATCCACGGCCGATGATCTGTGGGGATTGTGCTCGAGAGCCAAAAGCACCTGGTCAGAGGTGCCAAAGGCCCGATTCAACGCGGAATCCTTCCAACATCCGAACCCAGACCGGCCCGGCTCATACAACGCTGAAGGCGCACATTTCTTGAAGGAAGATGTTGGATTATTCGACGCGCCATTTTTCAATATCACCCTTCAAGAAGCGCTTGCGCTTGACCCGCAACAGCGCATTCTCCTTGAATGTACATACGAGGCGCTCGAGAACGCAGGTATATCGGCAACCTCAATCGCCGGCACGGATGTAGGTGTGTTTACAGGCGCATCTTACCCGGATTATGAATCCAACAACTCTATGGACATCGACTCGATCCCGATGTATTCGGGAACTGGATGTGCCTGTGCTTTGCAGTCAAACCGCATTTCATACTACTTTGATCTCCACGGTCCCAGCTTAACTATCGACACTGCTTGCTCGTCGAGTTTGGTTGCCTTGCATATGGCCAGTCAGAGTATTCGGAATGGAGAATGTACAATGGCAATTGTCACAGGCTGTCATTTGAATTTGTTTCCGCAGGCATTTGTCACCATGAGTCGTCAAAGGTGAGACTTCTTCAGGAACGATGGTCGTCAAATAACTAATGAGGGTCTGTTGACAGATTGCTTGGCGAGTCGGGAAGGTCATATGCGTTTGATCAGAGAGCGACTGGATTCGGACGGGGAGAAGGTGCAGGTTGTATTATATTGAAGTCTTTGGAGGATGCTGAAGCTGCCGGTGACGCCATCCGTTCTGTCATTGTGAACAGTGGTACCAACCAAGATGGCCGCACCAGGGGCATTACCATGCCAAACAGTGAGGCACAAGAGAAATTGATGCGTGAAGTTTACAAAGCAGCACGAATCGATCCGTCTTCGACCGGGTATGTGGAAGCACACGGAACTGGCACCAAAGTTGGAGATCCCCTCGAAGCCAAGGCATTGAATGCAGTGTTTGGGAAAGGTCGCACACCAAAACAGCCGTTGTTTGTCGGCTCTCTCAAGTCTAATGTCGGGCACTTGGAAGGAGCTAGCGGTATTGTGTCCGTGATCAAGACCACATTGATGCTGGAACGTGGCTTCGTGCTTCCTAATGCCAATTTTGAGAAGCCAAACGAGGAGATACCCATGGATAAGTGGAACATGAAGGTAAGAGATGTGATCGGTATACGAAGAAGAGAACAGAATTTAATGAAAGTTCATAGGTCCCCAAGAAGCTCGTTCCTTGGCCTAGAGGCAAGACCTATGCTAGCGTGAACAACTTTGGCTTTGGCGGGTCCAATGCCCATGTTATTCTTGAGCGCGGCCCTGTGCATGGAGGTGAAGGATCCACAAATGAAGACCCCTTGACTCGGAGGGTGTATGTAGTGTCCGGTCATGACAAACAAGCAGCGGCAAAGCTGGGTGATGAAATTATCTCATACTTGCACCGCCATCCTCCGGTTTTCACAGACAGCTTGATGGACAACATGGCATATACACTAGGCCAGCGTCGAACTCATTTGAATTGGCGCATTGCAATCTCCGCCTCTGTGCATACAGAGCTAATTGAGGGCCTGGCAAGCACCAAGGAACCCACTCGTTCCACAGGGGAGCCTACAGTTGGGTTTGTGTTTACTGGCCAAGGTGCGCAATGGCACGGCATGGGTAAAGAGCTTCTCCAACGTTACCCAGTCTTCCAAAAGGCCATGAAAGATTTTGATGCCTGCTTGAAAGGTCTTGGAGCCACATTCTCTATAATTGGTATGTTTACAAGCTTATAGTATTCACTGGATAATGCTAACATTCTTTTTTAGACGAACTTCAATTGGAGGACGAAAATGCAAGCTCGATTTCCGCAGCATATATGAGTCAGCCAGCTTGTACTGCGGTGCAACTGGGCCTTGTCGATTTGTTATCATCGTGGGGCATTCATCCGAAGGCAGTCGTTGGTCACTCCAGTGGTGAAATCGCCGCCGCATATGCCGCACAGATCTTGACATTGGAAGAGTGTGTGCGTATTGCATACAGTCGAGGTGTTGCGGCAGATATAGTCGCAAAGGATAAGACCATTCGGGGTGCCATGTTAGCGGTCGGGGCGAATGCAGGAGACATCCAGCAGATTTTAGATGCAATGCGAGGGCAGCAGGCTGTCATCGCCTGTGTCAACAGCGACTCGAGTGTTACTTTGTCCGGGGACAGAGACGTTATTACTGATTTGCAGACTGCCCTCGATAAAGAAGGCATTTTCACCCGCAAGTTGCATGTCGATGTTGCGTACCATTCTCACCATATGCAAAGGGTGTCGCAGCAGTACCGCTCTCTGCTTGGAAAAATCGCACCTCGCCTATCCAGTATTCCATTCCACTCAACTGTCCATGGCAAACTAGTCCCAGGAAGCATCCTTGAGGCTTCCTACTGGGTTGACAACTTGGTTTCCCGGGTTGACTTTGTGAAGGGAGTGCAGAGCCTTCTGACAACAACTGACTCGAACTGTAAAATCGATACTCTCATTGAAATCGGCCCGCACCCAGCTCTTCAGAATCCGGTAAAGGACATCGTCAAAGCACATGATGCGAAGCGCGCGATGCACTTCGCCCATACCCTTCAGCGGAAGGTGGATGGTATCCAAGCGGTTCAGCAGCTTGCAGTCACAATGTTCAACCGAGGCATGAACCTGAACTTCGAGGCAATCAACTTTCCCAATTCATCAACAAGACAGCGTCAAGTCCTTACAAACCTTCCAACATACCCTTGGAATCATAGCGAGAGGTACTGGTTTACCTCGCGAGTCGCGAAAAATATCCTTCACAACCCATTTCCACGACACGATATTCTTGGCACGATCACTCGGGACAACATCGATCTTGAACCGCGATGGAGGAACATCATTCGCGCAGACGATCATCCGTGGATCAAACAACACCGAGTTCAGGATAATAATGTTTACCCCATGACTGGATTCTTGGCAATGGCAATGGAGGCTATCTCGCAACAGGCACAGGTACATCACTTGGTGCCCGGAAAAATCGAACTTCGGGACATCTCCATCACTAGCATGCTTGTCATTCCTGACAACGCATCTGTCGAGACTATGTTCACTCTGCGGCCGTCCCGGCCTGATTCTGGAAGATCAATTCTCGGCTGGCATGAGTTCAAGGTCTTTTCCTGGGCAGAGAGCCGGGGCTGGGACCAGCATTGTAGCGGTCTGGTCATGGTTCATGAAAAGAAGGAAGCAAACCCAGTCAACGGTTCTCGTCAAAATAGTGTCACGGAACGCGGCATGGTTCAAATGCTAGCAGAGCTACAGGCCATCTGCACCAAGCCAATCGATTCAAAGGCCCTCTATGAGGATATCAGCAGCGGCCACGTTCACTATGGCTCGCTGTTCCAAGGGTTGTCTAACATTTTTGTCGGCCCTAAACACCAAGCAATGGCTAGCTTCCACGTGCCAGACACAAAGTCCTACATGCCCAGCGAACGTGAGACTGATTGCATTGCCCATCCAGCTACTATTGATCTTTGCTGCCAGTTGATGTGGGCGATGACAGGATATGGCCAACCAGGCCAAAAGCAAACTTACGTTCCCTCTCACCTTGATAGCCTCACGCTATCGTTGGATCATAGGCTTAGCGCTGGTACTTCCTTGCAGCTTTTTGGATCTCGTTCAGGAATGGAATTGGTTAGTATGCCAGAGAGTAACCGCATCATTGCTACCAGTGCAGACAGCAATGATGTTATTGTGGACGTGAATGGAATGACCCTTGTACCCATCTCCAACGATAATCGAGGAAAAAAGGACAATGCTCCAGACGCTATGTGCTACAAGATACACTGGGAACCGTGCTTTGAGTTCCTCTCGGCTGAGGGTTACCAACGGCTGCCTCGTGGCCAGGTAGATGATGGGAAGGGAGGGCAGAGAACGCAACGCTTGCAAACAACGTCAGTTCATTGGCTTCGGGAGGTACTCAAAGCCGTCCCCGAAAAGGAATTTTCAACGCTTCAGAGTCACCACCAGAAGTTTTATCGCTGGGCGCAGAAGACATGCCAAGAGGCTCCTATGTGTGAGATAACACCTGAGGCGATCGAGGAGGTACGAAACTGTAATGGCGCTGGGAGGCTGACATGCTATGTTGGCGAGCGCCTTCCCGATATCCTTCGTGGAAAACTCGACGCGCTCACGCTCATGCTTGAGGATGAACTGCTTGAAGAGAACTACAAAGACCTGGACAATCTTCGGGAGTCTTATGCTCATGCATCTGTGTGCGTCGACAAGATGGCCCATCAGAATCCAAATCTGAACATTCTTGAAATCGGTGCTGGAACTGGAGGTGCTACTCTGCCTATCTTGGAGAGTCTGGGTGGCCGCGAGCCAGGATCTACGCCCAGATTCAGCAACTACACCTATACAGACATTTCACCTGGATTTTTCGAAAAGGCCAAGAGCAAATTCGAAGCCTGGAGTCATCTGATGACCTACCAAACTCTCGATGTATCGACCGACCCTGTGGCTCAAGGATGCAAGCCTGGTACTTACGACCTGGTTGTCGCCTGCAATGTTCTACATGCGACTTCCAACATTAATGATACTATGGCGAACATTCGCTCTGTCATGAAGCCTGGTGGCAAGATACTCCTGATTGAAGAGACTAAGTCTTCAGCCGTGCACTTTCCATTTGCTCTTCTAACCGGATGGTGGCTTGCCAATGACAAGATCCGGCGGGATGGACCACTCCTTACAGAGGAGGGATGGTCTAATGTCATGAAAGCAAATGACTTTACTGGCGTCGAGCTTTCCATTCAAGCATACCCAGGCGCCTCCTACCAGACTGGCTCCGTCATGCTGTCGACAGCGAACGTCATGCAGACAGGTCCTACAAACCCTGGGGACATTGTCATCATAGGCAGTGATTCTCTTGGCAGTTTGTCATCATTGAGCCTTGAAGCTGGTCTGAAAGAGATAACGAATGTGGTGCCAACAAGTGCCTCGGATCTGAGCACAGCAGATGTTACAGATAAATGGTGCATCTTTTTGGGTGGCATGGACAGGAGCATTCTGTCACATCTCACCCCAGAGAGATTTCATGAGTTCCAGCGCCTTACAAGTCGCGCAAGGGGTATACTCTGGGTCGTTCGTCACACAAAATCTGATCCCCAATCTCTCGGTTCCAACATGGCTATTGGCTTGGCGCGAACTGTTCGCTCTGAGACCGGTCTGCAGTTTGCGACCTTGGACTTAGGAGAGAGGGAGAGTGTTCCCGATGCGGAGGCTGTAAACCACATGCTCAAGGTGTTTGACAGTATCTTCTGTCACAAATCGAAACTCAACCAGGGCGATATGGAATTTGTCATTCGCGACGGGCATGTTTGCCTGCCCCGACTCCTTGACAACCATGTTCTCAACGCGAGCGTCCAACTCGAGACATCCGATGCTCCTCCACAGATGCAGCTATTCAAACAAGACAGAGCACTTCGACTTACTGCTGGACAGGGCCGTGTGCTGGATGAGCTGCATTTCACTGATGACACTTCGCGAGATACGCCGCTCCCCGATGACTATATTGAAATTCGGATCCATGCTACTGGTCTCAACTTCCGAGATGTCTTGATGGCTATGGGCCAGCTGCGTGGCGATAAGCTTGGTCAAGAGTGCAGTGGAATTGTATCCAAGATCGGAGCTGCTGTAAGGGACTTCAGCGTGGGAGACCGCGTGAGTGCCATGGCTCCAGGATCGCTCTCGACGTTTACACGCTGCCATTCCTCATCGGCATGGGTCATCCCGTACGATATGTCCTGGCAGGTTGCAGCATCAATTCCTGCTGTATTCACAACAGCATTCTATTCTCTCATTGAATTGGGACGATTGGCCGAAAATGAGAGTGTTCTTATCCATGCGGCCGCTGGTGGTGTCGGACAAGCATCCATCATCATCGCCCAGAAGATTGGTGCCAAGATCTTCGCGACTGTTGGCAGCGTTGAGAAGAAGAACTTCCTGATGAAGACCTACGGTCTGAAAGAGGAACAGATCTTTTATAGCCGTGACACTTCTTTCTCTCGAGGTATTCTCAATGCTACTGGTGGAGAGGGTGTGGATGTTGCCTTGAACTCGCTCAGTGGAGATGCTTTGCAAGCCACATTTGAATGTGTCGCTCCATTCGGACGATTCATTGAACTGGGCAAGCGAGATATCAGTCAAAACTCGCGACTGGAAATGGCTCACTTCAACCAAAATCTAACCTTTTCCTCAGTGGATTTGGGTGTTGTGAGGGAGAAGAATACCAGACTGACAAGGAAACTGATGCGCGAAGCGTTCTACACTTTTGCCAGTACGAATGCTCAGTCGCGCTGGCCTATTACCGTCATGCCAATTTCTGAGGTTGAGAATGGATTAAGAGCTTTGCAGGGTGGCCAGGTTATTGGAAAGTTGGTTGTCGAGATGACTGACGATGCCAAGGTCAAGGTATGAGACTATTTCGCTTTTTGCTTGCAATTTCCGAGAGTAAAACTAAATTTTGTTTCAGGTCCACCCGGCAAGGAAGGAAGAGAAGCTACTTCGCGCTGACGGTACCTATATTGTTGTGGGAGGTACTAGTGGTATTGGGCTCGACCTCGCCAGCTGGATGCCCCAAAAAGGAGCAAAGCACATTGTCCTTGCCTCGAGGAGTGGTGCTTCCACTGAGGCCGCCCAGCAAACTATTCAAGATCTCACCCACCAGGGCGTTATCGTGGAAGTTTGCCGATGTGACATTTCTAACCAGCAAAGTGTCGAACAAAACATGATTCCACTACTGAGCCGACTGCCTCCCGTTCGTGGTGTTGTCTATGGCGCGATGGTTCTTCGAGTAAGTACCATTTCTTAATATCGAATGTTCATCAACTTATCATTCAAATAGGACACACTGTTCGAAAAGCTCACGCACGAGGACTACGAGGCTGTCATGAAGCCAAGAATCCACGGAATTTGGAACTTGCAAAACATCTTGCAGAGCGCCAGCGTGAAGTCCAATTTAGATTTCTTCATCACATTGTCATCTGCGGCTAGTTTTGTTGGAAATCTTGGCCAGTCACCGTACGCCGCCAGTGGAACCTACATGGCTGCGTTGGCCGCCTACCCTCAGGTCGCAGGCATCCCATGCACAACAATCGACCTTCCAGTTGTGCGTGGTGTCGGGTATCTGTCTGATGATGCCAAGCGCGAGCTTATCACCGCTTCACTGGGCACAGAATCCATAGACGCAACCAACATCCGTGGTCTCGTCGCGGCAGCAATGCGAAATGAGATGCTGGAGACCTGCGAAGGCCACTGCGTCGTTGGCTTCGACGGCGTCAAGAGGACACCAGTCTCCGAACAGCCATTCTGGATCCACGATACCAAGCTTTCCCAACTCCTCCGTTTATCCACATTGGCAGGATCTGGTGGCCCAGCTGACGCAGGTGCAGCCAACGACCAGACGTCACCAGCAATGGCCATCCGCCAATGTCAAAGCCGTGAAGCTGCCGAGGCTATCGTGGTCACTGCACTGGCAGAGAAAATCTCCAGTATTCTTATGCGCCCCCTGGAGGAGTTGGACCCCGCTGCTCCGGTTACGGTTTACGGGTTGGACTCGCTTGTGGCGATTGAGATCCGAAACTGGATTACGCGAGAGTTCGAGTCGAGTATGCAGGTGCTTGAGATCCTTGCTGGTGATTCTTTGCCAGCTCTTGCGGAGCACATCCTAAGGAAGTCGGGAACAATCACTCCCAAGGTGAAGACGGAGTGGGGACTTGATCTTCCTGAATCACGGGCCATTAAAGTTTGAAGGGTTTGATGTGGGTTACTGAAGAGGTTCAACCTTCTGCGAGCCTCATTCCGATCTTTGAGAATTTCTTTTTGTAATTGATTTTTCGTAGCACAAAGATTGAATTTAACAGTTTAAATTTTGAACCATCCCGTGTGTAGCTGTGCTATCCTTATCCATCTTAAGGCAAGATAGAAGGTGAAGTCCGCTGGGTGCAATCAAACGGCTCATCGACAAACCAAGTATCATGCTGCTTATCATAGACAATCGGGTACTTCTGACTCGGATCACAGAGCTGATCAATCTGGGACCGGTTCCCAGAGCTAATAGTGAACCAATACATATTAGTATCCTGACTGATTTTCTCGCACTTGTAGAAGAACCCAATAACACCAGGCCCGAAAACGTCACTGCGGAAGTTGGTAGCCAGCTTCCGATTCAAATTGATATTTTCGCAGTCTTCAAACAGACCCTGCACGTCTGCAACATCGGCTTGTTCGGTGGTGTATCCCTTTGCGTTGTGGGTGCCGTTGGCAGACCAAGTGTATATTGGCAGTGCGAGTGATTGGGCAACACTGTCCAGGAGTAGACTTTGGGGGACTTGCATTGCAGAGCAAGTGCTGCCCGTGAACATGAGACTGAGGGCCCCTAGGGCGATTGAACGTGGACAGAACATGGTAGGATTTGGATGGAATGGTGGATGGTTAAGCAAGGGATTTTGAAGGATGCGACTGGACTGCTTTATAGAGTCCCAGATTCCCCAGGATCTTTCTCCACTTCATTCCGTATCACCAGAAACGACCTAGAGTGAGGGCATTAGGGAGATGTAACGGCCGCTTCTGATTCTGGAAATGGATGCCATAGGCGCGGCTATGAGCCCTGGAAACGGATGATCGGCATTTTCGCCAAGTGGGGGGGGGTGCTTGCTTCCCCAGATTTTGAATCAATGAGGCAATAAAAGTCAAAGTGAGAGTACTGTACATTGCAGCAAGTTGAATTGAGTTTGAATGGATCTGTTTTGGTCTCAATCGCGTGGTTTGTTTACTCACAAATGCTATCTTATATGCCTGAGGCAACGATATTTTCCCACGGACTTCGCTGACAAAGCACAGGAAAACAAAGAGCAACTGGCAAGCGGCCTGACAAATGAAAGGTATATCATATCAATCACCCTAAATGTAGAAAACCACCATAAGTAAGTTATCAAGAAGCCCAATTGTGTACTCAGCAATCTTGAAGCGGTGTTGGCGAGATTGTCTCTGACGAGATGTCAGCTATCCAGTGTTTCAGCAAGGATAGTTGCCCAGGCTTCCACTCCAATCAAATCTAACAAAGTGAACCTACAGGCAAAGAAATAAGTTCCTTCGCGGTACTGAAGCAGAGATGCATAAGTGGAGCCCAAAAAATAAGCAAGACTACCGGTAATCACATACCCCTCATTTCTTTGTACCCGCCCTATACTAAATTTGGGGGCTATAAAGAAGTCACGGATGTGAAGGAGACCTCGGAATACATTGACCGGCTGGGCTGACGATTTTTTTCTCAAGCTGAGAGGTCAATCAAGTATAAGTCGTCGGTGATTAATTCCTGAGCGTTACTTCGCTTATGTACAAGGTACTATTGACATGGGACCTTGTGCCCAGCTGAGATACCGCATGTGCCAAGAGGCCGATCGGGGCAGTTATCTTCCCCACATTCCCATCTCCTCTGCATTCTAGCCACAATTTGTTCCAGTCTCCGAGCATCTGAAGCAATATTCCCAGTTATCAACTTGAAACTCGCAAAGCCTAATAAGCCGAAGCCAAACAATGGGATTACCGATCTATGGTGCGGAGATAGAGAATGATCCAAAGCCATCCGAGGGTGAGAGTGGTATCTTCACCTAGCTTGGGTACGATGCTAATTAACCTTGGAAAGCAGAACCAAATCCCACACCTATTTTAGATCGAAGACCAAGAGATAGCCCAGGCGGCTTCACTCAATTTTTGTTGATTGTGATGGGCTTTGAGGTGCTGCTCCAACATCGCACTATGGGTGAGATGGTGACGAAGGGAAAGGGTTTTTAATGAAACCTTATGTGTGCATGATGAAATGAATGTTCCGATGGGAATTGGATTACGAGCGATGAATTGATATCTCCGAGATGCTTTTGAATTGTGCGGTAGCGTGGATATGCTACGATAGAATGATAATCATTGATTTTTCGATATACAATTGTCAATATTCTACAGCTTTGTGAAAAACTGAGAGGCTTTCTTTACTCTACCCTCATATAAGTTGTCTACTTCGCAGTATCAACAAATTGGAGAGCAAATCTCTGACTATCATGGTTTTCTGAAACAGGCAACCGAGTTCAATCAACCTGTACGTTCACTTTAAACTATAGAAAATAGCCAAGCTAACGCTTTTAGGTATCTCTAATACCAGGGGTTCCTTGGACTATTCGGTTATGCCCGTGTATCATACTAGTGTAATAGGGTCAACTATCTTCTACTGAAAGACTAAGCTAGAACCTTGGTACAGCGGCAAGGGCCGCTTATGGTGCACATCTGATACAGCTAATGAGAAACATATATGTGGGTACTCTATAGAGAGCCTATACATCGTTCCATAGCCTTTCATTGATGTGTATTAAAAATGAGATCAGACGTCTACCTAGTTTACTTGCGAGTGTTTCAAGGACTACAAACTGGCCCGTATACATGAACACGAAGGTTCTACATTTGTAACAGCTAGACAAACATCCTCATATACATATCTCTCTTCGTTGTTCCTCGGTTCCAATGCCAAAAGGCATTCTAGAAAATGCACCTAGCAAGACTGTTACACCTTAAGCCTTTGGTTCACGAGCACCAGGCCAGGGATACACGAATGACGAATGATAGTACACAGACATATACGGACCTTTCGCCTCCGAGTAAGCAAATGAGATCGAGGAAATCAGCCGGTCTGAAATTTTCATATCGATGTGAGAGCTGGATTTACAATTAGCCTTCAATGTGCTACCTAGCAAAATTGCAGTCCATCTGCATAGATGACGAGAAAGAAATGGATAGAACTCACAAAGCTGAAGAAATCTTGCTCTCATAAGAGCCAGCAAGGTCGGACCAGCCTAGGTCTTTGAAATATGTCGACAGGCCCCGGGCAAGCTCGCCGTCATTCTCTCCCATGCAAGGGACATACAATTTCGGATCTGGCTCAGACGAACCCGCCTTGAACTCCCAATTGAAGGTCAAACCGCTTCTTCCATCGCTTTGCTCGGGTTGGCCAAGCTCATAAGTCGAGCGTGATCCCTCGGGAATGTTGAGGCGGCTCCAGAATTGTTTCAAATGCGCCAGGCCTTGCTGATTGCGCTTGCTAGAGCTCAGTCGACCGCCCAATGTCCACATGTCGACGATGCGCTCGAGGGTCACCTCAGGGTCAGCGATATAGACTTTGAGACGGGAGGATGCCACATCTTCGCAGTCCCAGCTGAGGATACAAACATTTTCCATCAGGCTTCGCTCCGTCAGATATTCCTCAAGCATTGAAAATGCAGGCGAGTCTTTTATCTGAGGACTGCCACTTGCCACTGCATCCATGACGAGTCGGCCTGCAGGGACACCGGTAGCGCATGCTTTGAGCATGGGGAATAAATACATTTTCAGCATGTTATTGGACGCCTGCTTGAGGTCCCACGCAACCATATATTGGGTGGTGGCGTGTCCAGTCTTCTGATCTTTCAGGGCGGCTTTATCCCGACTTGTGAGACCCAATGTATTGATGAAATGATGATACCAAAACAAATTGATGGTAGCGCCTCCCAATTCCAGCTTTGATATCAATTCAGCCGTCATTAGCTGGTTATAGGGATCGCGAGAAGTGCCTGCCAGTGAGCTGCTGGGCTCAAAGTCATATCGCAGTGTTGATTTCCCATTTTGATAGTTGACACTCAGTTCAAATGAGCGACCACCGGGGACTGCAGTAGTGACTTGGCTTAGTCCCGGGCGAGGATATAGGCCCAGGGCGGGGAGGACAAATCGGTAGATATAGCAAAGATGTTCGTACTGATCGTGCGTAGAGTATCCTACCAGGTCGAGCAAACGGTTGGTTAAAGGGGCTATGTCATGCCACCATAACTCTTGATCTTCGGTCCTAAAGTCTAGGGACCTAGAGAGGACCTTTTCAGGCATAATAGTTGATTCCATGGCTTGTATTTGTGTCGAAGTTGACAGAATCGCTTTGTCAACCAAGGGTACGTTATTTATCCCCCAGATCATATACTTTTAGGACTGAATTCTTCCATAAAAGTAAATATTCAGAATCCACAGCAAACTGACCGCACAGGTTTACGCGATACACGTATCTGTACAGAGCACGGCTCACCGAAAGCTCATGTATTGCACTAGTCCTTACGAAGTGGGCCTTTTGCTCGGCGCAATCTAGAACTAGATGGAAACATTCCGAGGGCCTGAGGCTTCTGAAAAAATAGTGCCGATCACTAACCCGATTCGTTCGTTTTTCCCTTGCCCTGTTTTTCTTCACAACACCGTACCCACTCAATAATCAATACTCACGCCACGATGGATAGCTGCGACAGTGCTACAGTAACCGGATCGCATTGGGGCAAGTTGCTCCACCATCCAGCTGAATATTTCCCGCCACCGTGGAGGCGTTCGTTCCAAGGAGAGCTACAGTACAATACACATCCTGCTCGCCGATTTGCAGTGGGGCAAATCATTCTCATACACATGGATAGAAACAGGATCTTAGATCCACAGATACTTTTGGTTTAGGTAAATCTACAGTACACTCCACTCCTTGCTATTACTCTTGTCATCTACAAATTGGTATATCAAAAAAATTCTGCAATAGGGGGTATCCTTGTGCGAAAGGCGTGAGATTTACGGAGTATGTTGACACGGACTTCCTGACGGAGACATGGTTCGTGTTTCCGTGTCAGATCAACCCAATCGTGAACCGCTAAATTAGGATTCTTCGATCCTGCAAACCATGCATATAAACGCTAGATAAATAAAGCCAAGATCAGCACATGGATGATAGACCCACACTGCCTATACTGGACGGAGACCACGTGAGGCATTTCTGTCATTGGTGTCTGCGCTGCGGGGCTCAAGCTGAGATTGTCCAATTGGTATTTTCTTTCCGTAGCTTAAACCTACTCAACCCATGGCTTGGCTAGGTTCGTCTCGATTTCTTGCAAAGCTACACTAGCGGGACCTAATAGAGAACGATAGACACATATACTAGAATCCCTTGCCAGACTACCAGGATGAATTCCCGCCTGTACGGAACTAGAATTATATGTAAATAAAGCCTCCAGACTCCCCTTCCCTGAACCGAAGTCTCCACTGTGGCTGTCCATCTCGTGCTTACCCATAGACCGCCTTTCTGCAGATCCCAGAAATTGGCGTAGACTAGGTCTGATTGGTAACCCCATGCCGAGTCACCATCGAGATCGCTTTCCCGATCGGTCGGAAATGCGACAGCTAAGTGTGGCCTACTTCAGCTCCATAGGGACTTCGAAATTGGATGCTTGGCGTTGCACGAAGCCTCCTGTTCCGTATATCGGCGTAAACTATCGAAGCCGTTGTATCGCTGGTTTGCAGGACACCGCTGGTGAAACATTACACATGGACTCTCGTGATCTGTCAATTATAACTATAGTATACAGCGATAGGATCTATAGATATAGCATACAGGAAAGTAGACTTTTGGGATAATCACACCTAAATAAAGGCCCATAAACTCCGCCATGTAAATATTATGAATACGTTGTTCAAAGTCAATTTAATCCAATTTGAGTGAGGACCTCCCTAGCTGTGTCGTCGAGTGCACTGACAACGTCCGCAATATCATCCCGAGTCGTTTCGGGGTTGATGGTGCACATGCGCAAAGACACGATCCCTTTAAGCTTCGTTGTGAAAATAGCGGCCACATTACGGGCCATTATTTGTGAGGATATCTCATTGTTAATAGCATCCAATGCTGGCTCTGTCAGCCCCTTAGGTGCAAACCGGAAATTGATGATGGCCAAGGAGCTTGGGGAAAGAATTTCCCAGCCACTGCGTTTTCTGATCTCCTCTTCCGTGTATTCGGAGATTTCGAAACCATGCGAGATCATGCGATCGATCTGTTCCATGCCCATCACCTGTAAGGAAAACCATAGTCGCATATGCCGAGCCGGTCGAGTCAATTCAATTCCATAGTTCCACGGGTTTTGGTCCGCGCACTCGTCAACATCTTGCACGTAGGTGGCCGTTGTGGCAAAGCTCTTGAGTGCCTTGGACTTTTGTCGGAAAATGACTGCACCGCAGCCGTGTGTTTGGAAAAGCCATTTGTGAGCATCCCATGCAATACTGTCCGCCAGACCAATTTCTGACAGCACACTTCGTCGGGAATATGAAAAGACCACAGAGCCACCGTAGGCGGCATCGACATGCATCCACATGCCATATCTCTTGGTGATGGCCGAAATCTCGGTCAATGGATCGATACTCCCTGTATTGGTGGTTCCACAGGTACCAATGACGACGAATGGCCTGAGGCCAGCTTCAAAATCAAATTGAATCGTCTCTTCGAGATGTTGGACATTCATGCGAAAGTCTTCGTCCACTTCAATGGTTCTGACCTGCTCATCTGCGAATCCCAGAATTTTGAGCGCCTTTTTGATGCAAAAGTGAGTCTGGCTTGAAACGTAGGCAACGCCCTTGAGTCGTGCCTGGCCATCCTCTAGAAGCTGGTCTCGAGCGACTGCCAAGGCGGTCATATTCGCTACTGACCCCCCCGATACAAATTGGCCTCCTGCTGTGGAGGGTAATCCAAACTTCTCTGCTACCCAGGCCATAAGTGTTTCTTCCACTTGGCAAACACCTGATGCAGCCTCGAAACATCCACCAAATGGATTGTACGCGGAAGTCAAACTGTCTCCCACCCAGGACCATGGTGAAGCTGGAGATGGAACGAAGGAGAAGAACCTAGGGTTGCCGACTCTAAAGCCAAGTGAAAAGATTTCCTGTGCATCCTTGAGAACATCTTCAAGTGGCCTAGGGGTACCCGGGGTGGATATTTTGCGTATTTGGGACAATTTATCATCTGTGGCTGGATTGATGATTTTGTGGCTCTCAAGAAGCATATGCTCCTTGTTCAGGAAGCCTTGAAGGTTGGGCCAGCTTGAATCCATGTTTTCTGGTAGCGCCGAGTGGTTCGTCCGAAAGTAAGGAGTTCTGTGCCTGAGCTCGACTTCTGGGTCAACCCAGCCGCTAAAAGTCAAATTTAAGTGCTGATCGGACCTGTAAGTATGAAAATAATGGAAATAATGCAAATCCCCGATCCGAGACCCACCTGCGCCGTAAATAATGAAATATACCTAGAATGATCGATCCACACCTGTGAGGGCAATCACGTGCGGTTCCTAGTACCCTGGCACCACCCAGACATTAAGGGAAAGAGAAACAGAGAGCCCACTTCTTTGACAGGAGAGGTATCCACTTTGCAGGGATCTACTAGCTCGGCATTTTCTGATCTGCCAGTGTGCAATTTAATAAGTAGATCACACCTCTGAAGGTGGCACGTTCTATCAAAATACGGGGAAAAATCCAGATGGTCTTAAATACATAAATCTTCGAGATCAGTAATTGAACACCTCAAATAGCCTATATCAGGCATCTGTTTTTATTGACACCGAGGCCTGGGTAAAGCGTCTTATGCATGCTGGCTTGCTTTAGAGAGGTCAATTACTATTGAATACCCTGAACCCGGGTATGTGCAGTGGGTAAAGCGGATACTTGTCTAGATGACCATTACCGCCCTAAGTTGGACATGGGCTAGTGAGGTGTTCAACATAGTATGTCGTCAATTATTCAGCGCCATACATGAATATCTTTCTTGACGAAATCATGCTATTTCAATTCGAAGAACATCGCGACTGATCTAAAATATCCCTGGATATTTAATATAAAAATCCATGGAAACAAAGCAGCATTTGAGATGGCTGAGAGTCATCGACGTACATATCATTATACTCTACTTCATCAATGGCTGCACAGGCCAGACATCTTGTATTTGTACATAATCAGTTATTGTAAGCCATGCTTCTGTTTCAGCATGAACCCACCCCCCTCACTCTTGCACCACATCTGAAAATTTCACCTTGATATTACCTACTCCATCAGTCGGAAACGGCGAAACATAGTCACGCCCAACCATGGTATCAGAAATTGTAGTTTCATGAAGTTCCATATCAAACTGGCGTGCAAGTGCCGCGATGGTCAGGTACATTTGGCAGTAGGCGAGACTATGCAGGAATTAGTTGACACATACCTAATGTTATCCTTGACTAGATAGTACGTACTTCATACCAACACACTGCCGACTACCAGCGGAAAATGACACCAGGTATCGATGTAGCTTCTCCCCACGCTCGGCAGCTCGTAACCACCGCTCAGGTTCGAAGCTTTCCGGCTCAGGGAATATATCGGGGTTCATGTGAATGAAGTATGCAGAGCAGCTCATGGGAGTCTGTATTGTTGTGTTAGTAATTAAAAGACTCATGATGACTCAAGTCTGACACATACATTTGGAGGTATGCTATGCTGCCTATAATGGAGTGTTTCATCCGGGGCAACGCGTGCAAGTCGACCAACTGCTCCAAACGATAGTCGAAGAGATTCTTTTACCACCGCGGACTAGGAGCATACTTAGTAAAGCACAGTGAGAGAGTAAGCAGACTTCTTACTAGATATGGGAGGCGTTCTAGCTGTGACCAGCTCGGATGAGAATCCGGTGAAGGCATCACATCTTTCAGCTCCGAACGTAGTTTTTGCATAAGTGTCTTGTTTGCCGCTAAATGGAACACACAAACGGCTAACGCTCTAGCTGTGGTCTCGGTTCCAGCCGCAAGAAGAATGAGGCCTTCATCTTGCAGCCTAGACAGGGTACGTTCGCGAGATGGAACAGATGGGTGACTAAGAGAGTCGAAGATATTGCCTCGTGGTTCACTACCCGAAGAAGGATTTGATACCTTTTGCAGCGTTGCCACGGACTGGTCATGTATGATCTTTTGTACCAGGAGGAGGCTATTGGCACTGGGTTGTAAATACCGGACAACGCTATCTGGGAGGAGTTGGGACAATTTTAGGAGCCAGGGAAAGAACTTGAAAATATGACAGAGCATGTCTGCTTCGAGGGATGCCTCTTGAAAGTCATTCTTGAATTCAGGCCCGTCGAGAAAGTCGAGGTTAATGCCCAGCGCATATACAGCAATGACATCAGCTGTAAGAGCTGAAAATGCATCGCTCGTATTTACCGCGGCGAATTTCTTATATGCGCAGTGGAACAGCTGGATCATTTTGTCCAGTTTCTCCTGGACTATAGGTTCGATGTTGACAATAGCTTTGCGAGAAAAGTGTCCGCGGACAAGGCCTCGACGCATTTTGTGCTGTTCATGGCCTACAGTGGCGATCATTGAGCCCGGAGCTCCAAACAACGACACTTGTCGGGGATCCTTCTCACGTCGGCGTGAGCCCGAGGCGCATATTTCGTCATAAAAATCCGGATCAATGACGTGCACTTCATAGGGACTGATGCGCACAATAGGGCCATATTGACGATGCATTTTTTCCACCTCCCAGATATACATACCTCCCTTGAGCACGTCATAGTAAAATTCATAGAAAGAACTGATGGCTGCGAGTTTGGGCCCCGGGATTTTGCTCAGTGGATGAAAGTAAAGGCGATATATCGTTCTCACAATCATACATCCTGTCAGTAAGACCAGCAGCCAATGAAGTTCCACTTCAAGGAATGACGGAGGTTTCCATTGGTGCTCTAACCACCTCATGGCTGACATCGTGAGTTTCGGTACCCAAGCCAGATGACGATGTTTTTAGGAACTTGAATGTTTTTCTTACAGTCTTACAGAGTAGTCCGTATTTGGATTCCCATACCTCGGCATGGATCGGCACATCGGGGATCTAAAACAGCTATGCGTTCACCAATCCGCAGTGGGGCTCTCCTGTTCAGCTGAATCCGCGCCAAGACCTTCACTTCCAGGAAACGCGCATCCTAGCAACCTTCAATACAGAGCGACTTGCCCCACTGCGGATCAGGGCTTTACTGTATTGAAAGACATGCTACAAATACCGATATCACTCCTAGACGATGATTGGAGGGATGCTCAAGAGGCCATTCAGCTGTCCCGATCAAACTCATCAACACGAGCTTTTGGTGCGCGAACTACTCCGTAAGTGATCAAATTCTAAATTGTGGAGCTTTGCCTTTGACCCAAAGCGTCCCGCTTAATAGGAAAACAATTCAGCCGTGCAGAAGCCCCTGCCACTTCTTTAGCGTTTTAACGAAAAGAGAAAGTCCTTCGCTGGATGGGCTTGGGGGAATACGATTGACAGAAGTACTCACAACAAGAGATTTGCAATCTAGCTATTGCACCAATCTCGTGAGTTTGACTTGCATCAAAGCTTTGAAAATGAAGATCTGTGTTTTGCACTCCGCGGAGGAAGGTCTGGACAGTGTAGAGGACTCACAAGATCTGTGGCCCGATGTCGGTGTCTACGCGCCTCGACACACTGTGGAAAATAAATATATCAAAAAGACAACCGCCAAGGAGCAGATCGACGAAGCTGTGGCCGAGGGGTACGATATCTATTTCCAATTCCTGTGGGGAACACACGATGATACCGTCAGTGGTGTGGATGCCATTAAGTATTTTGAATCTTTGAACCTCCCATCAGCGGGCATTCGAGGGTGGGAACGAGAGCGATCTAAGCTCGCTTTCTACACCGAGGCTAGAAGGCAAGGCTTTCCGCCCGTACCAGGCGTGGACAAGTTTCCTCTATTTGTCAAGCCTGCCTTTAGCTATGCCAGCCTCCTCATCGACGAACACTCTCTATGTCAGAATGAGATAGACCTGGAGCGGACCATCAGGCATTTGAACAAGGGGATGCGAGAGGCACGGCTTCGGAGGGCTGTCGGGGTAGGTCACGCAAACCCGGAAGAGTTTGTACAGGCTTGCGAAGCAGCTGGACGGGACAGCGATGACGTCGTTGTCCAGGAGTACATTGATGGGGATGAATATTCAGTCGTGGTCCTCGCAATGGGCGAAATTCCGGTCCCGATGGCTCCCCAGAAGGCCAGGCTACCGGAAAAGCAGAAATTCCTTACATTCGACGCCAAGTTTGACGGTGAGTCGGGCTACGAGTTGCTGGACGAAGCAGCGAATCCCGCTTTATACCGTCATCTTCAGGAAACGGCCGTGGAAGGGTTCAAAGCTGGCAAAATGGCAACCAACAACATGGGATGCGATGTCGATATGCGCATAGGATTTGACGGAAAAGCTGTAGTCATTGAGGTTGACCCCATGCCTGTATGGTTTCTGGCTCCCGGGAATAAATTTGAAGATACAGATGTGAAGCAAGGTCTTGCTGGTCATCAGAGGGCAGCAGTCGATATTTTCATAACCAACCATTTCCTCAGATACCCCGATCAGAAACGAACGAGGGAGCTCAACGCATTGGAGTCGTTCTACGATGAATGCAGTTCGCATTATCATAAAACGAAGTCATACGCCAATGCGGCGCAAACGGCAACTACCATTGTGGAAAAATTCTCTTACAATGGCACCATCTTGGATCTCGGGTGCAAGACTGGTTTACTTGGTCAGAAGCTTCGCGGGCAGCAAAATGATATGTCATCGCCAAAGAGCAGTATCCAGCGACTGGTAGGGGTTGACATGTCAAACAAAATGCTGGATATCTGCCAACAGTCCGAATACTACGATGAGCTCTTCCATCGCCCGATCTTGCAGTTCTTGGCCGAGTACAACGAGCCTGTTGATCACATTATCACTCTGTCTGCTCTCCAACATCTGGCCGTTCCAGAGCTGAGTTTTGTCCTGGCACGGTGCTTCCAAATTGCCCGACAATCCATCACTATCTCCGTTGTTAAAGAAGACGAAGCAGGTGATGCATCGCTGTTCTTCTTGGATCATACCGAGGACACAAAATCACTGGGACTGCCGTTTGGCTGGAAATTAAGCTCGCAAATCGAACTTGGCTGCACTATACTGCGTTTTGAAAAATGCTAGGCTAGCGGAAACCTGTCCATTGTGGAACTAAACATATCAAGGCATATGCTATCTATATCCATTGATACCCGTGGACTGCTTTTTATTTGTATACACATGCCCAGTCTTTATAACCTCACTTATGTCCATACCTAACTTCTCTACCTCTGAATGTCAATATCACTCCTCTGACCCGCTTTGGTAGAAATCCATGGAAACAAAGCAGAGTATGAATGACTCTTAACTTAAATGATTGATCTGTTCCAGTTTGAAGGTCACGCGACACATCTACAATTTAGGTTATCTACCCCACGATGTCAGGAGCTGTGGGCTTATTTCATGGAAGAATGACAAATAGCTTAATATGTTCTCATCACTACATGTGGAGTAATGTACAATGATCTGGTCTCATGACGTTACACCTATCCGATCTCATGCATCCCTCTGGAAAATATTCCGGTTTTGTGAAATCTTTTGAGATCAACGGAAAGATTATGGGAATGGAACATCCACTGCTAGTAAGACCAATCACATCGCTCTTGAGCCCGTCATCTTCCCATCGGGGTATATGTGATCGGCTGAACAGCTCAGTGACCCACATCCCCTGGATCAACAAGGGACTATTGAATGAGCTGGGTTGAGCCTGGACCCACCTACGTAGGCCGCCTATAGAATCATTCATACCTGGTAAATGATCCACTATTAGAAATCTCTGCCGGTATTTTACCTTACCCACAGCCAATAGTAAGGGCCGACTTTCTTTAATGACCTCAGGTTAAATTCTGGGCGGTGACAGTAGGCGGTGCCAAGGGTGGGAATCAGTCTTAAACACTTGTGCCTACCCCATACTTCCAAGTTATCTGTTCTGGTTCTGGATCCTTTTTTATCTTAGGTCCTGTTCCCATTGACATTGAAATCGACCATGGAGAACACTAAGGTATGGGGCCATCGATGGCGGGCTTCGCTCCCTTTTCTTATGGTGTGCGTATCTATCGCGGGGTTTACTGGTAAGTCTCAGAACTAGGTGATATGAAGTCTTCGACGACAAGCCTTTTATACAGGACATTGGGTCTAACTTGTTCATCCCTTCAAGAAACATTTTCCTATGGCTTCATCGTTCCCATTCTCCCATATATGGTTGAGAACCGCAATCATATTGACCCTTCAAAGACACAACAAGTGACTTATCTCCTGCTCATGTGCTACGGAATAGTATCCACCATTGTGTCTATCTTCATCGGTCCATTATTAGACCGCTTCCACTCGCGGAAATCCCCTTTGATACTTTCGCTGGTATTGACCATTATCGGAACTGTCCTCTTGGCTGTCTCTCGAAATTGTGAATTTCATTCTCCACCCAGACGAATGTCTCAAGCCCACCCGCTAACGCTATTGATATATTAGTGGCCGGAATGTTCATCGGTAGAGTACTCCAGGCAATTGGTGGAACCGCAGCATGGATCGTTGGATTCGCTACCCTGAAAGATGCGATCGACATCAAAAACATTGGGAAAGTATTCGGTGTCGTACGGAGCTGTGTGAGCCTGGGCGCTCTTGCTGGCCCTGCGGTGGCAGGTGTTTTACTTGAACTCGCCGGTTATTGGGTTACCTGGGGCAGTGTCCTACTCATCCTTGCAGTCGATGTCGCGATGCGACTTCTGATGGTGGAGCAACGAAAACAGAAACCAAACTCGGATGGAGAAGCCAGTCACGTTTCGGAGTCTACGGATGAGACTTCTACTCTGATCTCCGATGATGTTGAACAACCCTCGGGCAAGGACACAAACAGGTCTACAGAATCATTCTTCAGGGTAATTTGTTTACAGCCGAGAGTTATCACTGCTATGCTATGCTCAACTGTGTACACTGCGATCCTCGCCAGTTACAGCACAACAATCCCAATTCATGTGAAGGATGCTTTCGGTTGGGGGAGCTTGCCCACCGGACTTTTGTTCATGGGATTAGAAGGCCCGATCATACTAGCTAGTCCTCTCTATGGCTGGCTTCGTGACAGAATAGGCACACGAATTCCTGCTACAATTGGATTTGCGCTCCTGGCCCCATTGCTCTGGCTAGTGGGCGCTGCAGATCAAAAGGGGTTTCCTTGGTCAAGCCCTCAAAGCTCGGCGGAGGCCACATATATTTCCGCAATCGTTGCTATTGGATTTGTCACCAATCTGATGAGCAGTGTTTCAGCAATTGAAATAACTTGTGAGTACCTATAACCGCCTGTGATACTTTGTAAAGCTTATTGGGAATGAACACAGGTGCCGTTGACGAAGAAGAGGAAAAGCGGCCGGGACTCTTCGGCCCTAACGGAGGGTATAATCGGACCTATTCCATGTCTGCATTGACCGCCTCTGCGGGAATGCTGGTTGGGTCCTTCTTTTCTGGATCTTTATCTGATGCCATCGGATACTATTATATGAATTCTGTTCTAGGTAAGCTCACCGCAAATCTCAATCGGTGAATGTGCTGACCTTTTCCAAGCTGGTATCTCTGTCTTAATGGCCGTCTTGGCATTCTCCTGCTTGTCAGGACATAAATAAAACAATCGCAGCAATCAAGGGATTGGAAAGCATAATTTTTGTGTTAATACAATTGTCTCGTACCGCAACTACAATATTAATCAAAATTTCAAGTTATACTTATTCCAGGCCCCCAAATCTTCTGGGTGGAAGTAGGATGTATGCAGATCGACCGGGTGTTTAAACAAGATGATCTAAATTTGAGACTACATTGCTATATGCTACACGGTTGATGCTGACGTGCTATCACGCTACTTTACTTTCAACTCTACATGGGTAGCCATCAGCTAAATGAGGTTTTACTGTCTGAAATGCCCTCTCCCATGTCTGGCTTAGTGGGTACACTCTTCAATTACCTCAACATCTTAGCGTAGTCTATAGAGTAGCGTGAGCAAATAGGTACCTGGGCATGTACCCAATAACATTACTCCTTGAATTTTGGACACTACGCTAGTTTGATATGCGGTTAGTGAGGGTGTGCAATAACTACCATCTGATTTGCAATTCCAACATTATACCTGTTCTTCTGAACCAGTGGTCCTTCTGAACTTGTGGTGTTCTTCTAGTAAGCTCTGAGTCAAATGTTCATGGTTGCGTCATTCGTCTAAAGTGTCGGATCCGTTTATTTTATTTTATTTTTTTTTCCTATAATCTTTTCTCCCAACCTCTTCAATGGTGATTATTTCTCCTTGATCTGAAAAGCATTCTAACTGGTCACACTCAACCGTATCGCCAATCAATTCATAATGCCTCGCTTTAAAATGACACCTTTGGATCCGCCCAGGGTATGCATATTATGCGGAGTCAAAATCCCCATTGATCTATCCCCTGGGGTCGCAAAAAACCATAATTTGAAGCTAGTAAAGAAGAAATATCAATGGGAAAAAATCCATGAGACCGCAAGTTATATCATGATTCCATCAAAGCGAGGTGGAAAGTGCATATTTTGTCAACTATCCTCGGCTGGGATCATGTTTTAATCGAGTTGGTAAGCTGCTGTCAACATATGTAACGAATACTTCTGACATATATAGTTATCAAGTTGCCTGGCTCAACGACATACTATCTAACTGGGATTCATACGCCGCCCTACGTTGGTGACTCTTATAGTTACGCTCCGAATGACGTGAATCAAGCGTGGATTTGCGCTAGGAAGCCCAATTTTCGGTTTGGTGAAAACTTTACACGGTATCGTTTCGCCAACATCGTCGCACAACAAAGGCATTTAAAAATGAAAAGATTGGATTTACTTTCCATGCCGGATGTTGGGCAGTACTCGGACATGTCTTCGGAAAGGAATTTGTTGAGAAATACCCCGCAAAAGTTGTTCATGCTGCGAAGCGATATTGGCGGACTCGTGAAGACTCATGGGGTATTTTAGATCATCATGTGCTATCACGAAAGCGTAGTTCCAGAAAGTCGATACTCAAATACGGCTTTGATATCCATCCGAATCCACTTGTTGTGCCCGAGATTCAAGAGACGATCAAACGCGCAAGAAGAGTCAAAAAGCCCTCCGCAAACACTCGTATGGGCAGACTTCCGTTGGAACTTTGCGTTATGATAACGGTGATTGTTTGCCCCCTTGAATACTCGCCTGATCATGTGCAGAGCGCGGATAACCTCTTGTCTGTGTTTCAATGGTATATGCCTAGGTCTTTCTGGGACAAGAGATTGCAGAGACTTGAATATCAGGATAATCTGCTCTTTGAGCTGAAGACAATTGAAGATGATGCTTCAGTCGATTGGCAGATCATTTGGCTTGGAATAATGCGTCTGCTTTCAGATCCCACTTGGTATGCATGCGGCGGCCTGGGAAACCGTGACCGATTGCTTCGCTTAATAAATGCGATGAAATTTTGTTTCCCCAAGCTTCGTGTACAATCGTTACCGAGAAGTGTCTAGATAAAGAACAAATTGCTCTTATTTTGCTCCAAAGCGAGTAAATGTAGTTCTCACAGGCGTACGGGAAATGAAGCCAAGCTGAAAGCGCGTAAAAGACTCTTGAGTCTATCTGCTCCAGAACAAGGGTAGTTGAGCACCACAGAGTTGATTGAGCTCCTCACTAGCCGATGTCCACATTAGCGCAGAAATTGCAATTTAGACAAAATTACGCTGTAGAAATTGTACGAAAGTCCTTTCCCAGGTATCTAAGGGCCTTTTTCACTCATGCGAGATGGGACACAATGTGATATTTTGAAGCTACAGAGGAGAAAAGCAAGAGGGCGAAGCGCTGGGATATCTACAGAGGCAGCTCACCTGATCTCTGACAACTCACGATCACCTTTACGTTTGTAGGTAGCCTTAATTGAATAAGTATGCCTGGGTATGTACTCGACAAGATTACCACTCTGAATCACAATTAACGCGCTTCTTTCCCAGATGTGAGCTAGTAAGGCGTCCAATAGATTTTGGGGAGTCCAAGCATCGGTATCCTTGAAATGGGAGAAGCTAATATAGTTTAGATGAGCTTGTCACCTGACAGCAGTGATCTTGCCGTTGCTTTTAACATGGGGTTGAAGGAAACAGGAATGAGCTTCGTTTAAGCTTCCGTCTTCCCGAGGACTAATATGAAGAACTAGATCGAGATAACATTCGGGAATGCCGCCCGCTCATCGACTCTCTGTCATATCCCTAGTGTGGCTTTGAATAGGAAACCTTGGAACGAGAAAGGCCCATCCGATAAATAGAAGCACGTTGATAGGTCTATAGCTCTATGAAAGTCTATTGAGAGATCTACTTCGGTGCTAGGCATGAAAAACAAACATCAGGAAAGCTCCGACCAGTGTCTAGCCCATCCAGGACCATATCCATCATTTCACCACGCACCAAGCTCTCGTAAACCGCGCTCACTCTGCTGCCTATGGTTTTCTTATCGTCTGTAGAAAGACCCTGTCGCGCGTTGTACAAAGGGTCATCTTTCAGTCCGCAGTGCAGGGGAACATTGAGCTTCGAACGAACCCAGGTATACAGTTGGGCGGATCCATCACCCAGCTGTGCAGCTACCTCTGCAGGAGTAATGGTCGGACTGGGATAAAACAAAGCGTCGGCTGTGTCTTGAACAACTGTTTTGAAATGCTTCTTAAAAGCAGCAAGCATTGATACTGAACAATCATGCTCAATTGTAGCCAGAAAGTCGGTGACAGGCGACATCACGGCATCAACAACATATGGTATCCTGTCTTTCCATGTATTGGAGTTCCAGTGGTACCATGTTGACTCAATGAGCGGTTGTAGGGATTGGGCGAGCGCCTCAATTTTTGATGCGTCTAAACCCAGATCACGCATTGCGCCATCAGATGTACTGCTCCTCAGTTTTTCATTGAGTGCAGAAAGGAATCGAATGTGATTTGCGCGCATTTCGACGGCTTGGCATGACACATAGACATGGCAGGCACTCATATGGGCGACCAGGTCTGCGGCTTCTAGGGTACGCCGGGCAGAGATTAAAGCCAGCGAGTTGATACCCTGGTTATGCATCTCGGCAGACATGACATGGGCAGAAACGGGATGCGCCAAAGCTGCCAGCTCAGACATGTATGCTGAAATGTTGACATCGATTCCCTTCATGGTATAATTCTCGTGATCGCTTGGGTTGAGATTCGCCTCGAGTCCATTATTTGTGTGAGGACCAATGATCTCGGTAACTTGAGACCATAGCATGCGCCCAATCATTTGAAGAGCCAGGCGTGTCTTGTCCATGGCAGAAGTGACCACAACAGCCTGGAAGTTTCCACCCGAGTAGACTTCTCCACCACCGTGTTCTGCAGCGTTGACGATGGGATTATCAGATGTGGAATTGAGTTCGACTTCCAGTTGATGTTGCGCGAGAAGAAGGTCCTCCAGGTACGGTCCAATCCATTGAGGGGCGGTCCTTGTCGAATACCGATCTTGCCAGAGTCCCTCGCCAGTTCTCTTTCTGGACTCCAGACCATCGACAAATTTGGAGCCGTTCAAAAACCGTCGGATGTTGCTAGCTGCCTCAATCTGACCAGTGTGGGGTCTTATGGCATGAATAAAAGGCTGGGCCCATTCGACATTTCCACCCATGCACTCGGAAGCAAATGCCGTGAGCATCTGGGCGAGTAGGGCAAGCTTCTGCGCATCATAGAGTACTAAACTTGCCACTGCTACAGAAGGTGCAGTGCCATTGATAAGCCCGAGCGCTTCTTTCGGTCCTAGTCCAGACGGCGATAGACCACTCTCTTTGAGAGCTTCTGACGCGGGTATGACTCTAGCGTCTTTTCCTTTGCCCACCTGCACAAAGACATCCGGGTTGCCGGCAATGGCTCCTGCAATGTAAGACATGGGCATGAGATCTCCAGAGGCAGATATCGTTCCTCGGAGAGGAATCATGGGGGTTATGTCGTGGTGCAACAAATCCAGCAAGCTCTGAAGCACACAAAATCGTACAGCACTATGTCCCCGAAGGTTCTGATTGGCTCGGACGACAATCGCGCCGCGAACCCAGGCGGGAGGCATGACGTGGGAGGGTTCTCGCTCCGAATTGCTGGCGGGGTCCTTATCCGCAGCTGTGATGATCGCGCTCTGGGTATGCTGCAACAAATGGATCTGCAGATCGAGGATATCGCTAGTTCTTGTGTCGGCACTCCCTCCAAATCCGGTATTCACGCCATAAACCACGTATTGATTTGCCAGATAGTCTGCAAGAGTGTTGACACTGAGTTCGAGTCGCTTCGCAAGGTGTTCGTCCGTGCTTATCGTAGGCTTGATCCCATGGCGGGCAACTGCAATGATGGAGGCAATGTCGAGATTGTTTCCATCGAGGACAACTGGTTTAGTTTGCTTCTTCAATTCTTGCAATTGTTTCCATATGCGAAGCGTCGCTCCTATGTGAGGGGTCATGTTGGTTCCGGTCATAATGCGTGAAGAGTTGGACAAGATGGGATGTGGGATTGAGTCTTTTTGATTGTGCGTCTCAAGTTCCTCGGGCAAGACAAACTTTATATTTGTACCTGGCTCCCGGTGATGGTTGAGCGATCGAGATTCTAAGATGAGTTCAAATCAGACCTTCCGCATCAAATTCGTGTTTCACCTCGTATAATCCGTGAATTAAACTGTAAATAAGCCTGCAATGGCAGAAATAAGGAAAGAAAATGCAACATGTCAGATTTCCCCGTTTCTAGCCGTCCTGAATCTCTATAAACTTTGCGGGCCCGAATGGATCCTTTGACCCACACTTAAGCCGCTTTTCCCCTAGTGCCCCACCGCGTGGATTAGTGGACAATCAAGGTTGCAAGATGTCTTAGCAATTAAAGCTCTGTTCCCAGGATTTTGTGAGTGGCATTGCTCATTCATTTTCATTGCGACAAATTGTAAACATGCATGCAAGCCGTGTTCACCGCTTTTTCCCCCTATCTGAGGTCCAAGCGAGACATGACGTGCGTATGCGCCTTGTCGCCTGTCACCAATAGCCAATTGGAATGAAGATTTCGACGTGGCGTCTTGCACCTTGCAGAGCTACTAGCCGTGCATGCAAGTCAATGATCAGTATACGGGGGAATAGAATATCCTGCGACCGCACATCACTCTCCATGACCAACTTTCCGTAGTGTTCGATCTACAGATCACTAATGAATCATATGTGGTTTTTCTTCTCTCTCAACGCCTTCGTAGTAAGCCACAAATAAGAAGAAAGCGATCTGACGATAGATGGGTCCGATAACGAATAGCATCAGAAATAAAGTTTACACCCGAAATTCCAGACACTAGACTGAAAATTTCCTGACCGTGGTGTGCCCTCACCTCAAAGAAGGAGCCTGTGGGAATGACTTCATCTTGAGGGAACAATGTCTCTTTGTCTGACCGTGTTAGACGCATACTAAGGCCACGGAAAGCCACCTCAACACCAATGAAGGCCGAACGAGAGCCATTGAGGTCGAGATACCGACTTATATCAACAATAGTACCAGGGGGGACTGACGTCTTACCTTTTGCTCCCATCTTTGTGTCTGGTTCAAGCTTCTTTCGAGATATAGCTCCAGATTGAGAGGCTCCCACCAAAGGTGCCATAGCCATCTTGAGAGGAACGCCTGAGCAATGTAGATGGTCACCATGATATCCAGCAAAAATTCAGTGAGCATTCCAGCGATGGGAATCTCCCTTTCATTACCCTCTGGGCAAGCCGAAAGCATGGAAGACTTATGTGGCTTCATAGCTCTTGATGGGCAAAAGTGATCCTTGGGGCACATAATCTGATTTCGCCCTGCTGAGGAATAGTAGTACACTGGCAGGCAAACAGTAGGTTCGTAGCTGCTCTGTGCATGGTCGCAGATAGTGTGATACTCTTGTAGGCGCACCAAGCGGCATTCAAGATTGGGAGGGCAGACCCCTGCGGGATTCTCCAAGCTATTGGAAAGACAATAGAACCCATCGAAACAGGTCACTACTGATGACAACGTACTTCCCTGATCGCGTGAAAGACACATCGTATTAGGCGGCGTGGACGTCATACACAAAGGGCGGGTAACTTGGCAGATGTACAATTAGTCAACTTTAACATAAGCAATCGTGACTTGGGCTTACTTATGGTGGAGCAGATCATGAGATATACCGATTAATCAGGTAATGAAAAAGCTTGTGGATAGTCGACCGGGGCAGCTCGTTCTCCTTGTGAATATACTGTAGAGCAAATATCTCCCCCTTGCTAATTTGTCCGCCCTTGACTGCATTCCTAAATTCCTGCATTGCCCGCGCCAGAGTGGATTACACTGCACAGACAGACTATTTATTTTTTGGCGTCCATACAACCGCAGGACAATTATCAAGCCCTTAAAGATGACATAATCATTAGAGCGCTTGAAGATGACATGATTGTTAGAATTTAGTATGTGTAACATTGTTTCAGCGGTGAAGATAGAGGAGGACCAGTAAGGGGCGAGCCGTACCTTATATTCTCTGGGCGCCTTTTCAAGCCATTCGAATCCACCAAAAGGTTTTACTACTCGGATATGTGCCATGGCCACTCCATCTGAAATTACCATTGATACACTCAATGGAAATTGGATCCTGGTATGGGCTTTCATTCCATAAAATCTCTAGATACCAAACAACTAAGGAATATGGTATCAGAACAAGAAGTTGTCGAGTGAGATAGATCCCATTTTCAAGCTGGTACGTACACGAGTACAATTTTCTTTCCAGTCGAGAGCCTAGCGAAGACACATTCATGGTGGAAACTAAGTAGATGCAGCAAGGAATAAAATGGATCTTCCGCAAAGCCATTTCCTTTACGGACGTTTGCCTGAAAATCTCCACTTCTTACTCCGCAGGACCACAAACAAATGAACTCATCACTACGATCGAGTTTCTACAGACCCCATCGATCGGCACTATGGCCTCAACTACTGAAACACGCACGCTAGACGGGGGGAAGAGGAAGCACTCGGATTACCTTTTCGGGAATGTGACGTGTTGGAGTAGCTTTGTTCGAGGTTCGCCTAGTGCTGAGGATGTTGGTAGCGTGAGACCGGTGTTTGAAGTACAAACCAAGTCACCAAATACAGATGTCAAGCGGTTTTTGAGAGGCGAAATAACTCCCGGTGAGGGAGAGTCTTTCACTACTGAAGGAGGTTTTCTTGTGGAAGAACATCAAATTGACTTGGGTCAGAACCAAGGTCGGGGGCTGTGGGTACATACGTTTGAGAGAAGTGTAAAGTCGGATTGGCAAGCGGAGCAGGTAAGCAATCAGCAACCTTCGTAATGCATAGGTGGTGAGGTCACTTTGAGAGTCATTAATGCCTGTTTATCCTAACAGGTCTGGGGGTTTGAGATGATTCATGGGCACCGGTACTTTACACGCAGGGTAGCTGTCACGGGGGCTGATGGGTTGTATGTCTGTGGGCGGTTCGTTTACGACTTTGTTAAGTAGCTCAGGTGCGTATTTTGGAGGTATGTTTTCGAAGTCTCTCACAATAATCACCAAGAGTGGCTACCAATTGGAGGTTTTTTCGAATCTATTCATGCAAGCAATCACCCCGCCCTTTTCGATCTTCTGCGCCTTGATTGGCCGCAAGTGATGTGCTATCCCATCAACACCTCCCGATCACCCGCGCCGTAGAACGCACCCACCTTTGTTTTTTCTTTTCTTTTCTTTTTTATTTATTTAATTTTTTTTTTTTTCGCAAAAGAATTACTGGCTCCCATATTACGTAAGTCTTCGTATGGTTACCAAAAGGGGGGGTTGGGGGCTTATCTTCCAGGAATACCAGAGGTACCAGACGGTGTTCGTTTTGAAACATATAAGACCCCAGTAAATAGGCTTAGAGATAAAGAAGGTCTCATATGATTATGTCTAGCAAATGATTGAGGTATACTTTCAACGTTATAGCTCCAACTTGAAAAAGTAGTGCACCATTAGCCCTTTCTGAATATGACCATGTAACAACAGATCTACAGCTTTCACTGTCTGGTCCTTCATTGTCAGTGGGCGTTATTGGGGGGGACACGGGCTATGTAAGCCAGAAAGAGTGCCTGAAACTGATGAAATGTGTCGGTCCTGGCAAGGAAGAACAGCTGGCGGGACTAATTGCGTCGTTCGCTCTTGCATTGGAAATCAGCACAGGCGCCGCGCTTGCGAACAACAGATTTTCAGACAGCCACCGCAGACTAGCGCTCAGCGTAGACTCTTCGCGTCAATCAAAGCTCAGAAGATTGAAACTGGCTGTGGGATGGTCAAGTTGCAATAGAATAGCGCGTGTCACCTAAATTGAATGACATTGTTTTGTTCATGCAATTCGTACCGTATTGCGCGTCATGTCGCAGTATCAAATGAACGGAGTACTATTTTTCGTAGATAGATCGTACCTTTTTTCCCTCCTGAACTTAAATCTCTCAGACATATTCTAATTCGAGGACGAACTTGATATGTATTACCGCGATAGGATTATCGACCAATAGAACGATTCTAATGAATATCTCTACTATCAGCTCAGCTCGAGATCTAATAGAAGCTTTTGCGATACACAATTGCTTAAATATCTACGCCAGTCTGACTCGTCGAAGATATTCGGTAATCAATTTGTTCGCGGGGGCCAATCACCATGACTGCCATTATCATCGCCCCTATCCACCCGCATAAATCCGCATTAAGGTTTCGCGAGTTCGCAGCCCCCAATATCATTATCGCGTGCCCCAAGACCCGCCACGGTGACCTCCGACAACCTTATTCAAGCAGTCTTGGCTCGCTGGTTGACTGCCTGAATTCAACCATGGAGGTCTCCGATGATAATTCCTCCCCTTTTCTCATCTTGATAACCAGTTGATAGGGCGCGCATCATATAATCACCAGTGACAAGCACTGTTCGCTATATGACCTGATGACTGCCTTTTGATTACCATGAGTTAATGCCCGGCAACCTACCATCGCTACACCATGTCTATTGTGAGCCGAGGATCGAAATCAGTCTATGATTCCGGACCTCAGCTTCTCAGAGATGTTTGGGCTCTTACGGCTGTTGCCATATTAGTCGTCGTCCTGCGATTCATTGCGAAATGGAGAGTGCACAAATTAGGGCTGGATGATTTACTCATGGGCTTTGCACTGGTTAGCATACCTTTTCCTACCAGCTAGATTTTCGCAGAGTGCAGAATAATCAAATATCTTTTGTATCGTTTGTTCTAATACAATTTCTTTGTCCGTTTGCAGTGCTTATCCACGGTCGGATCTGTTATGATTACCCTTGGCATCCAGCATGGATTCGGCCAAAAGGTTGGAGATATCGGTGCGGATGATGTTTCCAAAGTTATCATGTACGACTACCTCACACAGACATTTGCGCTGGCAGGTGGGGCATTAGGGCGGATCTCGTTCATTGTTTTTGTCATCGGACTACTTGTCTCCAAGCAATGGCATCGTGTCGTCTTTTGGATACTGGTAGCGATGCAGGTCCTAGTCAACTCGATGTTTGTTATAATCTTGTTCGTTCAATGCCCGGGGCATGCGTCGGCTATCTGGGAGCATTCTGACAAATCGAAATGTTGGAATACCAAAGTGCAAGCGTACTATGGATACTTCCAAGGAGGTGAGAAAAGAAAATCATTTACACACACTCATGATTCAATACTGACTTTACACGTCTTAGCCTTCAATTCCGCAACTGACTTGTACCTTGCTGTCTTCTCAACCTGCATTTTCTGGACTTTGAACTTGAAGTTAAGGGTGAAGCTAGGATTGGTTACTTTGCTTGGACTAGGGATTTTGTGAGTACTGTAATATCGTTGGACTTGCACTGAAGACCGGACCAATTGAAAGTCATGCGTACTAATTTACGCAGTGCAATGGTTGCCGCTATCATACGAACCGTTCAGACACGCGTGCTCGCATCCTACGATATGGACCCGACGATTGCGACGGTTGACTACGATCGGTGGCTGTATATTGAGACGTATTTGGTGATCATCACGGCCTCTGTACCGTTCCTTCGATCCCTAGTACGCTCGATGAAGAGCCAACCAACGAGCCGGAACACACATGAGCTAAGCTCTCCTTATGTGGTTAGCTCCAGTACACACACGGCCCGGACCAGAAAGCGTGACTCCTCGATGGATGGGAAACGGATGATTGATGTTTCTGAAGGCAATGCAAGTAACGATGCTTTCCATAGTGACGGCCATGACGATATACACGACTCAAGGTATTCAAGGGAATCTGTTATTATCTGTGTCTAAAATGTCTATTCTGATTAGCGGGGGAATTGGCCAGGCGAAGATAGATCGGGGATTGTTCCAAGAACCTCGGGGAATGGTAATTGTATTTGCGTAATCATCCATTCTTGCATCCAGGAGTACATATGGTATCGGCATTATTAGCTGTCTTGTAGTGCCCAGCTGGTGAATGTCCCACTGTTGATGCCGACTTTCACTGCCGGATCCTATAGTCTCTAATTTCACGTCGGCTCTGGTATCCGTGCCTGTTCGATTTTACTTCGATTTTGACAAGAATGCGCCGATCTAGTTTGCCGAGATGGTATGACCCTCGGGTTATCCGAAATACCCGACTGCCAATACGCGGGAATGAATGTTTTCAGTCAATTCGTGGCTGTTACGTTGCAGAAGCGAGGGTCCAGAAGCGTCGGCGACAGTCGGCAATTGAATCCTGCCGCTGACGGCATTTGCGAAGCTGGGAGACTGGAAAGTAAAATTGATGAAACTGAAATGAACGTCTCAACATTCTGGGGCTTCGAGCACCCATCCCCAGGTGGCCTATATGACGTGAGAGATTCTTGACGCGCAACCCCGTGGGGATAAGCTGACAGAAGATAATGCGAGCTCTCTCCAGATTTATGGTCCTCATAGCAGTAGATAGAGACCAACAAGTGGATCAGCGGACGGATAAATTCCAAATATTCCACCAACCACAGAGCTTTATTTTAAGCTTCTTGGCATTCAACGAAATGTGCCATTCACCCGATCCAAGCCAATCAAGATTGCCGATGAAGCGGTCTCATGCCATACGCTAGCAAGCCGTGAGACCCTGAGATTGACGGAAAAAATTGTCGATAGGCCAAGACTGTTTCTCCACCACTCAACCCCGCGGCCGCCCCCGCCATGTTTTCCCCAATATGGCCCCATCCGACTCTTAACCCCGGTTCATTCGCGCCATAAGCACCTTTATACGGGTCTTAGCAGGTTTACTATGCGTTGTATTCAAATCACGATGATGCTAATCAGTAGCCGAACTTGTCGATCAGCTTTTCGGTCCACTGGTACCGTTGCAGAGACTAGATTGCTAGATCCATTATAAAATGCCACCATCCGGGGCCCCTTCTTTTTTCTTTCAGTTTCCGGGGAACTCATACACGGCCGGCCGTTGATCAACTTTTTTTTTTTTTACCCATTTTATCTCTAATTCTTTTCCCTCAAGACTACCCAGTGAGGGTTTCTCACGACCACCGACACAATGGCACCTCGTCTACTGAAGAATTACCGTGTCTATGTCCTCACAGCAGTAGCCTACTTAGGCTCCCTGCTTTTCGGTTCGTTGCAACATCGCGTCTACGCGTAATGTGTACTGACATGAACACATAGGATATGACACGGGTGTGATGAGCTCCGTCCTAGCTATGGACAGCTTCAAGAAAGACTTCGGCCTTCCACTCTCAACATCAGGATTCGCCTCAGACAAAAACGCACAAATCTCATCCAATGTTGTCAGTCTCCTGACAGCAGGATGTTTCTTCGGCTCGCTCTTCGCGGCTTATATCAATGACCGCATTGGTCGTCGCTACTCGCTCATGATCTTTTGTTCCATCTTCCTGGTCGGTGCCGCAATCCAGGTCGGCGCTCACCACCAGATTGGTATGATCTACGGAGGCCGTGTCATTGCCGGTCTCGGTATCGGTGGCA
The DNA here is from genome assembly GCA_019775415.1 of Penicillium sp. VS I D KN. Classification (NCBI taxonomy): domain Eukaryota; kingdom Fungi; phylum Ascomycota; class Eurotiomycetes; order Eurotiales; family Aspergillaceae; genus Penicillium; species Penicillium sp. VS I D KN. Next base: position 122,997 of record JACWFT010000004.1, read on the forward strand.
TGTCGAGTATCACTCCCGTCTTCGTTAGCGAGAATTGTCCACCAGAATACAGAGGTCGGATTGCTGGTATGTTCCAGGAGTTCCTGGTCATCGGTAGTACCTTCGCCTACTGGCTGGATTATGGTGTCAAGCTGCACATCCCGGAGAGTACCCGCCAGTGGCGCATTCCCGTGGCCATTCAACTTGTTCCTGGTGGACTAATGCTTATTGGGCTTTTCTTCCTTAAGGAGTCCCCTCGCTGGCTGATGAAGCAGGGCCGCCAGGATGAGGCACTTAGCTCGTTGGCTTATATTCGGAATGAGCCTCAGGATAGCGAGCAAGTGCAGAGGGAAATTGCGGAAATTTATACTGCCATTGAAGAGGAAACACTTGCTACCGAGGGTGTCACCTGGAAGGAGTGCTTGGAGAAGAGTAACCGTTACCGGTTCTTCTTGGCGTTCGTGATCATGTTCTGGCAGCAGTTCTCGGGAACAAACAGTATTGGATACTATGCGCCCCAAATCTTCGAGTCTATTGGTGTCAGCTCAACCGACTCATCAATGTTTGCTACTGGTATCTATGGCACTGTCAAGGTTGTCGCTACGGCCATCTTCCTGTTCATTGGAATTGACAGGTGGGGCCGTAAGAATAGTATGATCGGTGGTGGTGCTTGGATGGCTGCTATGATGTTCATTATTGGAGCTGTCTTGGCAACACACCCTCCCAACGCTGATGCAACCAGCGTTTCCCCGGCGTCTACTGCCATGGTTGCCATGATTTACCTTTACGTTATTGGTTACTCTTTCTCATGGGGTCCTACGCCTTGGGTCTATCTAGGCGAGGTAAGATCTCACACATTATCAATTCTTGAATTTCAACTGATTTTCTTTAGATCTTCCCCACTCGGCTGCGTTCATACGGTGTCGGCCTTGGTGCTGCCACCCAGTGGCTTTTCAACTTTGTTATCACTGAGATTACTCCTCGTGCTATCAACAAGATTGGCTGGAGAACCTTCCTCATGTTCGGTATCTTCTGTACCGCCATGGCGATCTTTGTTGCTATCTTTGTCAAGGAGACTAAGGGCCGTACTCTGGAGGAGATGGATCTTGTCTTTGGTGCTGTTGACGAGATGCAGCGACGCGCAGATGTCGAGCAGACACTCCAGAAGAGTGACTTTTCTCACGCAGAGCACGTTGAGGAACAGACAGACGAGCAGGCAAAGGACCAAGCGGCAGCGAAATAAGGGCTCTCATGGGTTATTCATCACGACAAGCCATTTTCGGTTTTTATAAGAGCTTCGAGGTAATATGAATAGATTAGATTATCACGGATGATCACTGAATAAAATTCATGAACCAATATCAGATTTCTTATGATATCATCTTGGGATTGAGACGTTTCGCCCGCTCTTGGGTCTCAAAAATGGAGGGAGGCGTAGACCTGAAGTGCTCATCACAAAGGATGATCGCACAAAGTGATGCCTATAATACCTCTTAGTCGACGTAACACCACAAGCAGAGTGGCGGAACTCACAAGAGAAAAGTCGAACCCATCAGCAACAAGCACCTCCATAATCGCCCTGGGTGGGTTGTAAGATGGTCCTCCCATCATACTCCGAATGGTCCTATTTCTCTCCATACTTTGCCGCACATCAGCGACTTTCCGCCCACCTACCCAAATGCCAAATCCGCAAAATGGCGAAGCATATCTAATTTCCAAAGTAACCATCTTATCATCATCGTTTTTCAGATCTGGGGCAAGCGCATTCCGAAATGTCAAGTCAAATTCTGACCGCCATCCAACCGGCTTTACGTAGGCGAGGTTTCCTGTTTCGTTCCCCGGTAGACGGATTCGCCAGGCCGGGGTCAGCCAGTGCCATCCTCCGCGCCGTACTTCGAACATGGGCAGTCCAGAGGCATCACGAAATTCGCGAACGGGTCTGTTTCTGTAGTAACATTTGCCTGTCACGGTTATGAGGGTGGAGTCATCGCTATCGTATTTGATTATGTACTCGTCCGCGGATGTTGGATCGTACTTTGGTTCGATCCAGAGGAGCCTTTCAAACTCGGCAATGTGGTCGCTGCGAAGGCCTATTGGAGAGAGGGGACTTTGGACACTTCTTGATCGTAAAGTCATGATTTTTGATTGTTGGTTGGTATGTTTGGTATGGGTGGATGGGATAGTAAGGAATGTGCGGGGATGTACTATGTCATCTCGAATTGATCCATGGTCGAGGTGGCGAGGTCAGTTGCGGTCACGGCATTGTGCCCTGTCGATCCGCTTAAGTTAACGTCAGAGTTGCTTGGACACTGATTTGAAATATCCTCGGTGAATAAAGCGTTCTATGATGTTAGTAGGACCATAAAGTTGCTTCGGACAACATCCCATAGAGATGGCCCTTGTTGGAGTACTAAATATCTCAACTTACCGCATGGGCAGATAATAAATAGTATGTGTAGTGTTCCATTATTTATTTGACTACTCAAGCTAGTAGAGAAGGGGCATAGGTTCTGCATGGGTAGGATGTTTAGAGAGTGACACAATATCAAGCATCCACAGGTGATTTCTCTAGCCATGCCCATTCCATAGTCACTCGTCCTTGAGGAATACTAGCAACCTTTTCGAATGCCGCTTCAGTAACATCAAGATCAGTCTCGGCACACCCAACACATCGATCCACAACTTTGACATCTACACTTTGCCCATCACGACGGATCCTAATCTTCAAACCACACAGAGGGTTGTCGTTGGGATTTGAGCTCGTCGACGCCGCATCGAAGACAATATGGGAGACTGCACAAATCATTTCGGACTCTGTACTAGTATCGCCGCATGCACCGAGGCCGGGGTCGTAATATGTCAGGTCACCAGAGTACGGACCCCCGTTGGAAGTCGGTAAGGGAAGGTTGGATGTTTTGCTTCGTTGGTCAGCACGTCTCCATTTCTGGGCCACAGGCTCAAGCAACTCACTTCTTGCCAACTGTTAGTCCGACAGCTAGGCCGATGATTAGCGCGATTAGAAGGACAGCGACGAGGGCGCCGATGACAAGAAGTTTTCGTGATCGCTTTTGGGATGTCCACCAGATGGCTATCGGTCCGACAAAGGGTATCTTATATTTTTGATCGCCAGCAACGCGATTTGTTTCGGCGGGTTGAGATGTCGCTGCCTCGGCATCAGGGAGCGGCGCAACTATGGCTGGGACTGGGACTGGGACTGGTTTGCGCTTGAGCATTGAAGTCTGTCTATTGGGCGCATCTTGTGCGGTAGTTGTGTCCTCCATCATCATGAGTCATGGAGGTAGAGTCAGTGGAAGAGCTCCTTTTCTTCTTTAGCGATGTTCGTCTCTTGAGATTGATTCATAATGGTCGTGACTTGGGGGTGATCGTGTCAGCCAATGCACTTGTAGTTGTGTCCAAAAGAGGTTGACACAAGATCATGGGAAATAAATGTGGAGAGGGGAACGAAGCTTGTTTATTAAAGGGTTTTCAGGGGCTCATTTTAGCGCCGGTTCATTTAGAAACCGATGAGACATTTGTTAGCGATTGCGATAAGAACCTCTATGTAAGGAAGTGCCTATTGGCGGAGCTGGTTTCCACGATTTTCTTTCACATGGATCCCGATCGCATAGGAAGAACATCCCAGTTTCCACGTTAGGGGAAATCTTCATTATGAACATGAATAAAGACAATGCACAACTTTTATCCTGCATTGCAGCTCGATTCCCCCGCAACGGCCAATATGGCCGGGGGTCGGCCCCACACCAAAACGTGGTTCACGACGGAATTCCTTCACCCCCTCAAACCTCCTCTCCCGCACTCTTCCCTGTTGGCCTTGCAGCGACCGCGCCCTGACGCTTCAACGACACACAGGAACCACTATCAAACGCGATATGCATGGATTGGACGGCGCGCATTGGATTGGACAGTTAACGGTGTAATCGACGCGGTCGCATCGCGCTAGCCGATATGGCGTCTCGCACTAATACCAGACAATCTGCAGAGATGAGTCAGACATTCTCACGACACGATACACAGGCCACTAAAAAAGAGAAAGTCACCTTTGCAGGCAGGGTGAAGAAAATATGGCAGAAATCTGGGTTGGATCAGCAAACCATTATACTGATGATGAAGTACGCGATGAATTTCTGGCTTGCGAAAGAACGATGGCTAATTGGGAATCAGGGGTGGATTGGCTCCCACGATTGCGGTAGCCATGTAAGTGGGTCCACTGGATTGATTTGTTCGGCATCTGACTCTTGAATCAGATATCAAGCCACAGATGTGGCAGATGAGTACACCACGCTTGGCTACCTTATAGCCATTGTATCAATTTTGGGATTTGCCATCATGCCTCGTGCCAAATTCATTCAGATGATGATCTTCGATGTCTTGGCGATCTGTATAGCAGCCTGCTTGGCCTTGTTGACCATGTATTCAAGTGTCAAGGCACGGCAGCACACCGAAACAGGGACAACTTCCTCGTACAACTCATCGGCGTCGGCAGTCAGTGGGGTTTGGCTATTTTTCCAGATTTGGCTGGTCCATACGTTCCGCGCCAAATACCCACAATTCCAATTCCCTGTGGTCCTCTATTCAATCTTCGCCAATGTCTCGTCTATCTATGCACCACAGGAAACTAGCATGACTTCTGCGATCACGCTTGTAGTGAAACTGCTGAAGACCTGTCTCACCGGACTGGCCTTGTCTAGCGGAGTATCGCTTTTCGTTTTTCCTATGACTTCGCGAAAAGCGGTCTTCAAACAAATGGGTGGCTATATCAAAAGCCTCCGAGGAGCATTGACCGCTCACGCAGTATACTTTGAGAGTCTGGAAAGGGACGATATGTTTGGCCGAGCAGAGACGTATGATTCTTCTCAAGAGAAATGGGGAAAGAAAGGTAAAGTCTACAGCCCCGAGGCGGAAGCCATCCGTGGCGCGGTCCGGGGAATCACCGATCTTCATGCCAAACTTCACGGCGACTTGACCTTTGCCAAAAGAGAATTCGCCCTCGGCAAACTTGGACCAGATGATATCCAGTCCATTTTTCGCCATCTGCGCCAGATAATGGTTCCTGTAGTTGGACTGAGTTTTGTTGTCGACATCTTCCAAAGATTGTCAGACTACAATCGGTGGAATGAGCCGATTGATGCAAATGCTGAGCCTATTCCTGGTCATGTTCGCGAGCAGGTGGTTCGGGATTGGAATGATATCATGAGGGCGGTGCACGACCCCTTTGCGAGAATGATCCAGGCAATCGACGAGGGTTTGCTGCATACTTCCTATGTTCTGCATCTGGAAAAGCGCCCTAAGAAAATGGCTGTGGCAACAAATGCCAGTGATGACGCAAAGGGGAATGAAAAGGACGTGGAGGCCTCTGCTGGTAACATGGCGCCCGGCGACAAGGGATTTGCGGAGGACTACAAGCAAAGGTTGAGCTTGTTCCGAAACGCGAAGAAGGTTGCCTTGCAAACATGGGCTGAAGAAAAGGGGGTTTCATTGCCACCCGACTTTTTCGACCATCCACCAGTGGACAGCTTGAAGGGCGATTTCTTCGATGCGTCCGCTTCGTATCAAGATCGGAGCCGCCGTCAGTTATATCTTTTCCTCTACATGGAGCAACTTCTGTATTCCACAGGCCAGACTGTTCTGGGATTTGTGCAGTATGCTGATGGCGTTGCTGCCAAAGGAAAGCTGTCCCGAACTCGGCTTATTATTCCAGGCGCAAAGCGTTGCTTGAAGTGGGGGAAGACCTTTCTGATTGCTCCAGAGAACCATGAAGACGATCATATGGGAGATATTCATACCCAAAACACTTCTCTTGAACTTGGGGAGGCCTACCGGCATCGCAAAGATCCTGAACACCTGCCCCCGTCAAACCTGTTTCAAAAAATAGGAGATAAGGTTCGGGTACTCCCACGCTTTCTTCGCTCCTTTGAATCCTCGTACGGGTTCCGTGTTGCTTGCGCTACAATGACTATTGCAGTCATTGCTTTCTTACATCCCACGCAACACTTCTTTACCAAGCAGCGGTTGGTATGGGCCATGATCATGGTCAATCTGAGCATGTCACCCACATCAGGTCAAAGTATCTTCAGTTTCGTACTTCGAATCATCGGTACCACCATTGCGATGGTAGTCAGTCTGCTCATTTGGTATATTCCTGACCAAAAAACACCCGGTATTATCGTCTTCCTCTTCATCTTCGTTTCAATTGGCTTCTATGTGCCAATCAAGTTATTCCGGTTCCGTGTCGTTGGCCTGATCAGCGTGGTCACAACAACCATGATTATTGGCTACGAACTCTCTGTCCGAAAGGTCGGGAAGGAAGTCGCAACCTCGAATGGGCAGGCTTATTATCCCATCTATGAACTTGCGCCATATCGTCTGGCCGCGGTGAGTGGAGGTATCTTTGTGGCATTCATCTGGACATTCTTCCCATACCCCATTTCAGAACACTCGGTGCTCCGGCAGAGTCTAGGAGCGTCCCTGTATCTGCTGGCCAATTATTACTCTATTATTCACGAGACGCTATCTGCTCGTATCCGTGGTGATGAAGGTGACACCTCGTTAAAAACCTCCGCAGGCCGCAAGCTGGAGAAGGCCCGGCATAAGGTATTTTCGAAGCAGATGCTCATGTTGGCCGGTCTGCGGACTTACTCCGGGTTTTTGACGTGGGAGGTTCCCATCGGTGGACGGTTTCCCAAGGAGCAATACGACTCGATTATTGTCTGCGTCGAGAAGTCAGTTCCTCCCCTATTTCTATCCCCGGTTCCTTCGCTAACACATCCCCTTTTATAGCATTGTGAGCTACCTTAGTTTGCTCGGATACGCATCTGATACTTTGATGCGTATTAACGATGATGATGATGGATCGGGATCGGCCTGGATGCACGATTTCAGACGTCTTGTCGGTACCGCCAAGGTCACAACCCACGAAGTGACATCTTTGTTGTGTCTTCTGTCGGCCAGTATTACGAACCGCCAGCCGTTGCCTCCGTACCTCAAAACCCCACGGCCGTACAGCTTTTCCAAGCGGCTGGAGGCGCTAGATAAAGATATCTTGAGTATCAAGCACATTGCCGAACCGGGCTTTGCAGCGTTCGCCGTCTTGCAAATTTCCACTCGCTGTATAGTCGGAGACGTGGAAAGACTCATGTGGTATGTTCGAACAATGTTTATTTGCAGACGAAATGCTAATATCTTTCACTTATGTAGGCATGTGAAAGGCCTTGTTGGAGAGCTGGATTTCTCTTTCCACGCCGTCAGCACGACAGATGCGAAAATGACGCATTCTAGAATGACGTCACGAGCACCATCAAGAGTCTCCGTTAATGAAACACAGGCAGCTGATCGCGACAAGACGGATTGAGGTATCTGTTAATGATTGAAGCATATAGCTCTCGTTTTCGCATGCACATAGCATAGAGCCAATTGATTTTTAGACCTTGATTCACATTCTCCCTGCCCAGCTACAGTAGTTCTTCGAAAGGGACATCAGACACACATGGGCCGGTAAATACTATATTGGCGCTACTACCAGAGCCAAATGGGGTTTGACCTTGCAAATGGGGGAAGGTATGCGTGTGTCGGATCTGAGTCTTAGCGGGAGACAGATGCTCGAAACCTGAGGAGAGGAAGGAGAGTACGGAGAAAGTGAATGACTTCCGGCAGACTCGGAACCCATCATGTGATATGTGATTCAAAAAGCTCGGAAACAAGCGTGTGATATCTTTCGCATGAAGAATGATCGACAATGCGCCCAGTGGCGCCACATGGCTTCCGGCCCGGCTCTGTGAACGAACTCTCCCGAGATACGTGCGGCCGCTATTTTCGCTTTGGCTTGGTGATTTCCAAAGCATTTAATGATTGTACTGGGTTAGGGCCGTACTTGCTCAATCACGATCAACCTCCAAGGTTCTTGTGTCCGGTGTTGTGTGACCAAGTACCGTGGAGAAGCTGAGTTTCCAGACGTTCTACTTTCGGATGATGACGTGAGGTGACTACTAGTTGATAGATATGCCAGTCATTGGTTCCACCGGTTTTCCTTGTAAGGACTAGGCCATGAGGCTCTACCGCTTCCAGATTGGATAGGCCCGAATCCGTATCAGGCGGCTCGTTTACATGTCCTGGTTCGGCCTCGCGCCGATCCACCCCAAGACCCGTGGACAGCTGTGGGCCGGTAGATAACGTGGTCTGCCTAGTGGAGTTATGAAGATGGAAATTTGCGGCGAGCCAGTGGACGGTGGTTTGCCCTAGATTGTAAAAAGTGTCTTATTTTATATTGGTATGGATTAGAAGAATTCCCGACGCTGGCGCTTTTTGAAGTGCATGCATAACCCATTGTCACATCACCGGCCATTTATCTCCAGCCTCCACTCCTACTGAGAACCACCCATGCAAGGGCTATACTGGAGTCAAGCTGGTTATTACGTATCGTCCTAATTCATTTTCGAGTAAACCCGTCGGGTAAGATATTAACATGGTTAAATATGTAACACAATACACAGATTGTGGCTTCCATGCCATGGTGGCAGGTGAAGGATTATTGATCAATCCATTATATACACAGCGTAACTTGGATGTTCAAACAAGAAAACGAGAGCCTCGTATAAGAGGAAAAATGGAATCAGAAACAAGATAAACAAAAGCAAGGCTCTCATCGGCTTTTCTATCGTAACTCCATAAGATGGGCATGAAAAAAGCACAAGCATAAGCATAACATCGATTGAACATCAAATCGGATTCATCATAGTCACATTCGGCACAGCAGGTTCCATAACTGTCGTAGGAGGATTAGGTGTAGTTTTTGTAACCGGAATAGGAGAAACGGTAGTCGGAATGCTCGCATCCAAATGCGAGAGGCTGGGACTACTTCGGCTCCGCGACATATCGCCTCGTGATACACTGCTAGCAGCCGTACTGCTACCAGCTTTACCTCCACGCTTCACCATCTTGCCAAGCACACCGACAATCTCAGCTGCGTCTTCGAAACTCTCGTCGTCCATGCCTTCTTGCGCGTTATACACATCTGCGATTGCGCGTTTGGCGAGCCGGCGACAGGCGATTGGATCTTGGAGACAGTCGTATAGGTATGCGGCGTATTCCAGCTTGACAGATAGACGAAGAGGATGTGAGCCTGGGAGGAGTTTATCAGCTAGCAGTGCGGCGTGGGTGAAGCATGCTGTTGCGGTGGCGGTGTAGTCCAGTGGAGGCAGGAGGAATGAAGAGACGGGTTGGACTGGTTGGACTGGTTGGACTGGTTCCAGGCCTGGTGGATGTCGTGTTTTATTTTGGGACTCGTAGGCGCGGAGAGCTGTTAAGGCGTCTGGCCCGTATATAGAGTCATGTTTCAGGTTGGGCGGGGGTTGGGAATCTGGTGATTGGATCACAGGTCTGTTGTGGAATAGGACGACGATGTGATAGAATGAGGCGCGCAATTTGTAAGACAGCACCTTTAGTTCGACATATGGCGATACCATTGGGAGGATGTACCCTTCCAGTATAAATAACCCTTCGCGGGATAACCAGATGATATGGTGGTATAGCTGGAGAGATTTGGTTTCGCGGGTCGTGTCTAGTCGGCGTAATCGTCTAGCGCGAAGGAGCTTCTTTGATAGCATGACTGATGTCCCGAGGACTTTGTATAGCATTGCGGACAGTAGTGGGTTTTCGAGCGCCATTGCGGCCGCGAAATTGCCCAGGGCCTTCTGGTCCACTTCTGAGGAGGCCATCCATAAAGCCAATGAGGCGGAGGCGACAACCTCCTGGTCGATATAGTCAGCCATGTGTGCGGGCATGCTTTGAACTTGTTGCATAGTTCGAATTCGAGGGTAAAATAGAGCGTAAATTGAGGAAGGCTCCGAATAAGGACAAAAAGGAACAAGCTCACCTAGTTCGCTACTGCGCAAACGAAGCTACAAACGAACCTCAAACGTAGCGCGTACAGCATGCTCCAGCCACGCGCGTATAGTAAAGACACTAGCCAATTGCGCCGGACGGAGCTCGGCAAAGCCGATAGATCTGTGCGATGCGCCCAACCTATTCCACCACTTCAAGTATATTCCGTACGGAGCCGGTCGATCTCCAAGGTTCAGAACCACGGATCAAATCCCCCAAAGTAACAAAATAGAACCACCAATGAATCGATTCTCAACTCCAAGACAACTGCAGTGAAATCTGCCAGTGTAACAATGCCCAATATTATCGAATGCAGTCTGTGTCGTATTACAGCGCCGATCGGCTTCTCTTCTCGGGTAAGGGACAGGTTCGAAAGTAGTGCAGGATCGCTAGCAACGCAAGGAACAGTCGAAGAAGGAAAACTGATATAGAGAAAAAGTCTGACGCATCGTGTGGCAAGGGGGATTGAGCTGTTGAAATTGGCGATTGTTGACAGCGCACAACCTCCGTGCGGGGAAAGTTGGAGCACAGAAGTGGAATTGGTCTTCAACGGGAAGGGAAGAAAAGATTTGAAGCAAGGGCCGAGCCTCTTGATATGACGCACGGGAAATGATAAAAAGACAGTGATGGGGCGAGTAATGATGTACAGAGCACATCATTCGTATTGATTACTAGCTCCTGTTTTGCCAGGGAAATCATCCCAAATCATATTTGACTTCATGGACCCAACCGCTATACAGCTTCTATTGTGAGCCATTGGGCCGAGGAATTGATACGAACTGTGAAGCGATCTGCCGGGGGCAAATGCCCAATTGGCAGTGCGAGTGGCGAGAATCCCAGCCTCCGCAGACTAATTTCTTAGGATGCGCTGTCTTGCATGCACGGACTAGGTGGAAAGCAAGTCCGCCCCGGGTGGGAATTGAGGCGCGCTACGTGGCAGCGGCTAGGGTTGTGCAGCCTCCGTCCAATTGGACCGTTCGCTTTGGATTAAATTAAATCCCAAAGTCCGCCTGGGTCGGCTTTTCAGGTACAAGTAACTTTTTGCCAACGTGGCATGATTTAGCAGTACCCGTGGTGGGGGTATTCAGTACTTGTACCCGCCCTACGCAGATTGACGTGGTCGAGATCACAATCACCGCCCTGTGATGGGAGCATTGTGACAGGTCAAAGAGAATGACTGGTCGATTTATGCAGGCTCTTCGTTGGACAGGGTTCAAGGGATGTATTACAATCGAGATGTCTAGGTTTGAGTTTTTGGGCGCAGGATAACGCGGGTACCGATACCTAGTGGAGAAGTACACCGCTAGAATGATGTCGGGCTGTAACTTGAATAATACACTTGTAATGTCTATTCTACACTGTATTCTAAAATAAGAAAAATAAGAACACCGTGAATGCATGGATCTCCAATCCACTATGCAATCAATGCAAGACCCTAGGGGGCGCCATAAGAATCATGATTCTAGCTGATCATTCAAATCATCCACATCGAAAAACCCGGTAAATGCACGCGTGAGAAACGCGCCCCAGGCCTTGTTCACCTTTTTGGTGATGCCAACTTCATTTGTCGCCTCGCCTTGCTCTGCGATGCGTACTGCCAGCTGGAGAAAGCTCCGCACTGTCAAGTCTTTCATCTGGTAGACATCATCTCCAGTATTGTACTCAACTTCATAGTCGAGGTGGGCGTCTGTTTCGCCGGATGCATATTGTGCATTAGAATGAGTGATGTTGGCAAAGTATTGAGTGTAACTCAGCCAAGTAAGGGGCTGGTTAGAGTAGGCAGGTCCCGGTGGGCTAGTGCGAGATGGTGCATCAGGAACCTTGAAGTCCGGCTTCTTCTTCTTCTTCTTCTTCTTATTTTTCTTCTTTTTCAGGAGCTCTGGTGAATCCTCCTCGGTATTAAAATCCGCCAAAGCTGCGGAATCAATGAAATCGCGCTCAGATGCATTTTCCAGGCCGGTGATGTTGTACTCGATCACACGAAGCGTAGGAAAGTAATTTGGCACCACGCTGGGCGAGACCAGTGACACGCTGTATCGCTCAGCCCATGGGCCGTCAATCTTCTTGAAAAATTTCTGTCGCTTCTTCTCCTTCTTCTTGTCTTTCTTCTCCTTTTCGCCTTTCTTGTTTTTCTTGTTCTTTTTCCCGTTCTTCTGGGAATCGACGGTTGACGAGTCGTAATCGTCAAATACACCGGGTGGAGGGGATGGTAAATCCGCCCAGTCCGTTCGTAGTGAGCTGAGGTAGTCTGTCTTAGACTGGATTCCTACCCGTTCGCTGGTAGTCTTATGCGTCAAGAAATCGAAATCAATATCATGGCTATCTTGTAGCATGAAATGGTCGACATTCATATGTCCATAAGCGGTTCCCACAATAACGTCACGGAAGCGGTTCACCCAGAGGGTATACTTCTGCCAGCAAGTCTCGTCCCAGCTGGTCTTCTGACTCGAGTGCGCGGGGGCGACATGGCCCATCAGAATAGCTTTCATGTTGCGGGAGCGCAAAAGTTCTAACTGGACCCGCAACCACTCCATATGCTCATATCCAGGCTCTGACTTGTCTGCGCATCCATCGACCGCACTGTTTGAGTCGAAGAAGTACATGGTGTTCAAACTGATCACAGACAGCTTGCCAGGGATGACCTCGGATGTGAACCATCCACCCTCGACAAAGCTATGGCGCTGATCCTCCGGGATGAAGTGGCGCCAAAGCTCTGCATACCGCCTTGTCCATTTGTTCGGGCCATGCATGAAGATGTTGTGCGGCGCGATGTCGTTGTTGCCAAAAGTGGGCACAACAGGTACATTCACGGCTGGGACGCCGCTCATGCCGACATCATTTTTTCGGACACCAAAGAGTTCCACCCATTTTTCGGCCATGAGGTTGTTGAACTCCAGGATCTCCTTTTCGGTTCGAGGGATGCGCTCGTCATTGTCGTGACGAGCTGAGTCGCCCGTCCAGATCACAAAATCAATATCGTCCTTCAGGTTCTGTTCGATCCAGCGGAAGGTTTCATCCACCAGCGACAAGGGCGAGTCACAATCCAAGCCCTCGGCTCCAAAGTATCCTGCATTACCCTTGCCGTGGTGGCAGCTCCCGTCATCGCTCGCGCTGCGGTATCGGTAGTATCTGTCGGGGTGGAAATCTAGTAGTTGTCGCAATCAGTATTAGAATAGTGGGCTTCCAAGCAGCAATCCCAGGGTCCTCCACGTACCCGTGATGTGTAAGAAGCGGCCGTGCAAGCCAGGCGCGGATGCGCCCGTCAGTGGCAACTGCGCCGCATCAAGGAATTCTTCGGCATGAGAATCGCCTAGCGGCTGTTGGTCTAACGGGACAGCCCCGATGGTGCCTGCAAGCAGACTCAGCAGGATGGATGACCGCATGTTGATGCAGACCGATCCACTTGCATCGATGGCAGGATAATTTTCTTGCGTGATATCTTTTCCGAGATCTTATCGGTATCGCGGCAAAACACGTCACTCCGGAACTAGCCTAGTCCGTTCAGCCCTGTCCACTGACCGCAGAGAACAGAGGGTTTGGATGGAGGAAGCAGGCTTTTTTGATGACAATTTGAAGGAGTGGCATATGGTTCAGATTTTCAAGCCCAATTCACTAAGTATACTTACTCTGGGTTGCCCTTGGGTTTGTTGGTGTGTGGGGGGATCGACGTCCCTCACGTCCTCCAATTATCACTCCGACTGACGGCACGTGTTGAGGACCTTCGCAATCACTTTTGACTACTAGTGAGGATGGGGCTAGATTGGAAAATTGCTCTCGTGCTCAATAACTCATATTGGCCTAGTCTGATTTTATTTCTCTAGAAGCCCTACTTAGCTCCAGCTCAGGAGTAAACGATTGTGCGGTAACTGTAAAATATGACTGGAAAATAAGGTTAAGCCCTTGCACGCATGCAATTCGGGCAGAAAGTTTAAGGTTGTGACATAAAAACAAAAGTCTCGATTTGCGGACATCGTCGAGGCGCAAAGAGTGTTTAATCTCCCTTGAAGCAGTTTATCATTCAAATGGAAGTAGATTGGGACAAATGTAAATTTATTAAAAACATTTCAATAATAACCCTCCACACCTACGGAGTAAACCCATACGTGCATATCCGAGGTGCCACAAAAACCAACAGCTCCCCAGGTCCCCTTCAACCCCAACCTTGGAAGGTTCGTGCGACCTTTGGGTTCCACACGTGGCATATGCCAGTAATCTCCAACTTAAGCATCAGTTTCAATCTTCTCAGTAACGGTGCCATCTTCCTGCACAACAACCTTGTCCAGGCTCTGTGAAGCCTTGACCGGGTTAGGCTGCTGATAGACCCACTCAAGCTCCTCGAGAGTACGGCCCTGTGCTTCGACACTATTTTCCAATTGTTAGCAACAAGATTTCCGAAACTGCAACTAACTAAGAACTATAGGTTTCCTTACCAGAAGAAATACCAACACACAACCTCGATCAGGTCCCATCCCACGAAAATCCAGAAATAGTTCGTGGAGATATCGCCCAGTCCGATAGGTGACGCAAACTGGCTGATGAAACTAATTGAGCTGACCATGAAGCCGGACAGAGCCAGACCTTTGGCACGAGTGGTGGTTTCCAGTGCCTCAGCAGGTACCACTCCCTGCAACGGGGTGTAGGTAAAAGAGAAAACGACATTGAACAGATAATAGAATGCCAGAGCAGCTTGACCTTTGGTATGGCTGATACTTCCCGTGCTTGCGATTGGTAGAGAGATGGCAGCGTTAATAGCCATAGTAATAGCACAAGCTAGATAACAGTCAATGATTTTGAGTGTCTTAAGATATGAGTGGTTTCAAGCTCACCCAAAGTACCCCAAATGAGGACTGGACGACGCGGCATTCGATCAGTTAGGCAGACTGCAGTTCCAGCGGCAATAGCAGAGATAATCTGGTTGATAAGATTGAGAAGTAGCTGCATTGAGCTTGACTTGTATCCCAGGACGTTAAAAATGGTTGAGTTGAAATAGCCCAGACCGTTGCCCGACCACTGTGAGGGATATAGTTAGCATTATGAGCTACCATTAGCCTATTTGGGAGCTAGTCACCTGACCAAACACCGAGATCATCATGACTAAGCAAGTTATCAATTAATTGTTCTTTTTCCAGCTTGTTTTGAATGAATTTGAGGTTGTGGAGTGGAGGAGGAGAGGGACAAGAATGGCGGCAGAATGGCGGCAGAGAAGCGGAGGTGCGCGGTGAAACGGGTGATTTAAAGCCATATAGAGATCATTCTTCATTAATTACGTACCTTGGATAAATCTCCAGCGTCCGCTGTGAGTGGTAATGAAGGGGCGATCTATGAAATGGGAAGCCCAGTGTTAGTATAATGGTTTTTATGCAAATGGCGACGAGGAAGAAGAGACAACACATACAATCCCACCATCTCTTGTCGATACCATCAATTCGAATACCTTCCTTCATCTCCTCAATCTCCAGACGAACAAGACGCGCATTAGGATTTCCGTTGCCGTGATACTTCGTAAGGAAGGCGGCGGCCTCTTCCTCTCTACCTTGGGCGATGAGCCACCGGGGTGACTCGGGAATGAACCACACGCAGAAGATGACGCAAACACAGGCAAAGCACTGGCAGATGAATGGGATGCGCCACTGATAGTTGGAGTTGATTTGGTTCGTTCCGTAGGTGATAGCCGCAGCAGGTATGCTCCCACCGAACCACCCACAATTATAGAGACCTAGACCGCCGTTAGAGAGGAATCAAGTGCATTTAATGACTTGAGATGGAGGAAAGCTTACCAACAGCACGACCACGCCAATGCGGTGGCGCAATTTCAACGGCGTATGCAGGGGCAGACACCACCATGATCTGAATTCCGACTCCAAGGACAAAACGGCCAACCACAAATTGAGCCAAGGTCATGCCGGTTGCAATGATAATTGAGCCAATGATAATCACACAAGCACCGACAAACATGCACTTGCGACGACCAAGTTTGTCAGAGATCACCGCACTGATCGGGGTGGCGACCATTGATCCACTGCGGTTTATACTATGAGCTGGAATTCCCATAGTTGGGCACCGGGATTCGAAGACTCACACTGTGTATAGCGAGGTGACCACAGAGACTTTTTCACCAGTCAACCCGGTTTTGAAGACCTCCTGGTAGTGGCTCATAGCTAGGACCGATCCCATCAAAGATCCTATCAGATAGTTCTGTCAACATCGCTCTGGGTTCATTTTGAATTGGCTTCGAGTGCTGGGATTGTCAGATGCGTACCGTCATATCCGTTGGCGCAGGCGCAGAGGAAGGCCACAAAGATACAGACTATGAAATATGTTAGTAATACGTAAAAAAGCAACGAGAGGCTGTTATAGATCGGCCAGACTCACAGTACAAATGGATGGAGGATTTGCTCCATCGCTCAATCTTGGTCTCATTGATAGCAGCAAAAAGCTCGGCCTGCAACCAAATTAGTCGAGTCAACAATTCAGGAACCCATCTCGATACATACGTTGCGGACCTCGGTAGTCTTAGCACCACTACGCTTGGCAGTCTCGCCATATCCTGCAATAACATGCGGAGTATCCTCGACCACATTGGAGATACCGTGTACCTCTTCCTGCTTGGAGTCCGACATATCGAATAAGCCTATAA
Source organism: Penicillium sp. VS I D KN (assembly GCA_019775415.1). Lineage (NCBI taxonomy): Eukaryota > Fungi > Ascomycota > Eurotiomycetes > Eurotiales > Aspergillaceae > Penicillium > Penicillium sp. VS I D KN. Next base: position 139,510 of record JACWFT010000004.1, read on the forward strand.
TCGAGCCTGAGATTGAAAATGTCCAGCTGGACCGAAGAATCTCAGATTTCCGCGTGGTACAAGAATACCTCAAGGTGGGACAGTTTGAGATTCTTATAACACGCGACCTGGGGCGTCAGCTTGAACCGTCCTCGAATTTAATTTAATGTGCAGCGCTAACCGCATCTGCAATTCCCCAGAGGCTGATTACCGTGTGACCCCAGACTCGTGGACCCTAGGAGCAAATACAGGACGCCAACCGGTGGCGTGCACGAGCAGCTCCGTATCCCGATAGGAATCGGCGAATTCCCCAGTGAGCCCATACTCATTAGAGCTAAAGGATGTCTTTGCCGGGATCCGAAAAGATTCAGGCCTTGGTATCTGGAACATCGGCCCTGCATCCCGCTGCTATTAAGACGAGAAACTGGTGCTATATTCGCTGCTCGGACCTGGTTCATCTCCGGGTTCTCTGGATGCTTATTGGGTATTATTGTTTGAACGGTGTTATTGGATAATTAAATTATCGGGATGATCACATATAACTTAGAAATTAATGCACAAATGCGGGTCAGGTCCTGCAATAAATGAGTTCTGCACCGCCAACATGCAAGGCATTTCAACGGCCTGCTTCAATCACTTCAGTTCTTCTGTATTTTGAGTTGATAATATTAAGGGTTCTACTGTGGATCATGATCGACTTGATCAATCCGTAATATTAGCTCTGTCTCTTCGGAGTCCCTTGCGCTGAGGCAAACGCCAATAAACTGGGCCCTTTGTTAGCGCGGAGCATCCCTCCGTGTTGAATCCTCCACGGGTGATTTCCCCACAATATGCTAGCCTTCTCTAGACTTTGGACTGAGCTTAAAGCATATTTTGTATCAGTTTACTTTCTTTGATATCGGCCCGACCTCACAGGATTCAGAACACTGCCCTCGGGTTTTCCACATGGCTCTTCCGACCGAGCGTTTGCACTGCCCACTGGATGATTATGTTGCCCCAATTCCGTGACCGAAGTTTTATGACGGGGTGAGATATTAATCAACACGGGTTGTGATAGGCCCCAGAATACCGACGGCTGCAGGGGGCTGCAAATTGGCAGGATGGCTTCTCCGAGGAATGCTAAAATACAACGCCGACCGATGCCCATTCTTGTAAGCGAGTGGTACTCTTGGCAGACCTTTTCATTCGTATAACTAGGTAGGGATAGCGCCACCGCCAAGATACCTCGGTATGAGTGCTTCGAGTCACTGGATTGGCCCATTTCTTTGGCTGCTCTCGCTTTGGTGAGCTGCGGCTTGGGCCAAACGCTCACCGATTTTTCGCTTACTGTGTTTGCTCTCTAAGCAAAATCAATGAGCACCCAGATATACGGTCTCTGAGTAGTCGTCTAGATCGATCATAAACAGTCCCGTTGCGTTACGGATATATGGAGTTGGATTTCGATGTGTTTATGTTATTTTGGATTGGTTCAAAGGATTTATTCAACTGCCAATCAGCCAAGTTCAAAGTCCCTTATGACCGAGGCTAGTGCCGATAAAACGTGATATGTGTACGTCCTGTGGCCGGGAGCTGGAAGCAGTGATCAATTTATTACATACTCGTGCGATTTCGACTCTCCTCTTCTAACTAACTTCCTTGAGCATCTTGTCTAGGGTAAAGATAAACCTACACGGTTCTTGATTGAATCTAGCTTTTACTTCAACTTTGAGTGGCATTTAATCTGCTTTCAATATTCAGATTGCTTTGGTTACACATTGATCCAACCAAGGTTGGAAATTCAATGATTATATATCTTACTACGCAAGCCTTGGGTAGTACAGTATGCTTAAACCATATTATTTCGTTTCCTTCTTTGCGTACTCTTGTCCTCGATACAATTTTCATTATATACTCACGCCGCCAATGGAATTGGAGATTTGCATGGGATACAAAGCTATCATGGGGCTGCGGGATGGGCAGGTATTTACATAAATCTTGCAACCCGAAATTCCCTCCACCCTCGGAACAGAGATCAATCGTAAGGATGAATTTGTCAAGACCTTTAGAGATTTTGGGATCCACAATTTTCGGCCCCACCCTACTCCCCAAACTCAGTGTAGATAGCAGTACACTTCAAAGTTAATAAATGAGGCTTGCGACGTCTTTTATGCCCATGATCTGCGATACCAAAGAACCGTTGGTAAGTTCAGTTCAAATATATAAATTATCGTAACGCGTGCCGTTGATCTCGAGTCAAGTCTGAAGCACATCAACGCTCAAAATGAAAACAGAAATATATGTGTGGAGCTGATATAGAGATCATGTTCTAGGAGAGACTATTCTATGAATAAGCTTGAGGCCTGAAGTAAACAAAACCTTGGAAGGCAGAAAGAGCTCTAGCATACCCAGAAGAGAGCCGAGGGTCTTCCCCCACATTTTTTCTTCATTACCCCGCAAGACACGCAATCCATGGACGGAACTAACCGAGTCTTATTTAGCGTTATCTAAATCGGGCCTTTCTATTGGAGCAAAAGCCGGTATACTTACCCCTGAAGCTTTTTTGACTTAAGGCCTTGCCCTTCAAAGGTTCCCACCGGCTCCACATAGCATCCATTGACTGTCGCTTGATGAGGGGTACTTACACGTCTACGGCTTGAGTAGCTTGATCAATCAAAATGGGGGATATAGCAGTATCTTAACAAGCTGTTAGCTGCTTTAAGATTATTCTGCAAACTCCCGAAGCGACTTTTAGGTACCAAGGTGAAAATAGATGTGGACAATTCGGGTGCAATTTGTATTTTGAACCATATAAATAAGAAAGACGCTCCTTCATGAATATGTCACTTTAGGACCACCGAAAAGTTGCATCACTCAAACATTTAAGCCAACTCTAAAGTTCGCAAATATATATGGTCAGCATGTTGAAGCTCATCTTCTTCGCAGCGCTGAGTGCAGCCACTATCACAATTGTCGATCCTAGCGACTACGCAGATCTTTCAGCAGATGCGGCAGACGACGCCCTTACGGCAGATTGGGACTATCAACCATTGTCATATCAGGCATATGCAATCACCGGGCCCAATGTCTACAGCGGCGAAGATAAGGATATTTCTCACAAGACATTCTCCGTTTCAGCCAACGACACTAGCGTGGTGGTCATCACTGAAGATTCGCATGTGAACATCTCAGACTCCTCTATTGTCAAGCACGGTTATTCGACCGACTTGTACCAGTCTAGTTTCTACGGACTAAATGCGGCAATTAATGTGGCCAATGCCTCAGTCACCTATCTAGACAACATCAATGTTACTGTTCATAATGGGGCGGCCAATGTATATGTCTATGGCAACAATTCATACGCCTATGTTTCGGACTCCACATTGTACAGCTCAGGCCCTGTCTCTCACGGGCTCTATGCCGCTGGCTATGGAACGGTTGTTGGCAAAAACCTCCAGCATTACTCGGGAGCATACCGATCGTCATCTTTCGCAGGTGACAGTCCCAAAGGATATGTCTATGTCTATGATTGTGTCGCCCATACTGCCGGTATTGGTAGTGCCATTTTTTACGGGCAAGGGACGGTCTACGCCGAGTATATCATTGGGCATGCTGAAAAAGCTCCCATTGCATTTTTGGATGGCGCCCAAATAGACATACACGACTCAGATCTGACTGCCGGTTTGCTTGCAGGTGCCGTTATATTTTCTTCGGGCGACCGTGAGTCTGGGTCTGCAATCGCCTTCACAGGGTCTCGGCTCACTGTTCTGCCGGAGAATGGAGCCGGCTTGTGGTTTGGAAATGTTATTGCCAGCGCGAGCCTCGTGCGCTCCCAAATCAACACCACGTCGGGAATTCTGGTTGCTGCCAACTACTCACAAGTGACACAAGACTTCACATATTTTGCGGACTCCACTGCCCCTGCTGAGGCCACTGTTAGTGTCTCGGAATGCGATTTGACGGGAGATCTTGTCGCCTATAATGGAAGCACAATCAATTGGACCCTGGGCAATTACTCCTCATGGACGGGCTCTGCATACTCCGGATACGAGAAAGCGTACTTTTCTGTATCCCTTGACGCCACCTCTACTTGGACTCTAACTCGGGACACTGTGTTGACGAATTTCACCGATGCTGACACGACTTTCTCCAACATCCATAGCGAAGGCTTCAATCTTTATTATGATTCAAGTGCTAAAGGGAGTCAGTGGTTGAAGGGAACAACTAAAAAGATGAAGGGTGGAGGCTCCCTAAAGCCAGCGACCAAGAAGCAATTGCAGCACCCCTATTAATGCCTCACTGGATCGATGACGAATCTCAACTAGATCATCAATACAAGTCACTATATTTCATGAGAGAAGGTGGAAATGTAATCCAGTACTGAAAACCATGATATTAAAAGAAACTCAGCCAACTCATTATGAAATAGTGCCTAACACTTGTTTTCTGATTCTATTAGTGAATTCATCGAAATATACGCATTTCTTGCAACAGGCATGCAATTGGGCAACGCAGTAACTTCAGGTCTGAGAGAGATACTCAGATGCGATTTCTAAATCCCAAAATTGGATGAGAAAGCAGCACGGCAAGCCGAGTGGTGGCGAGCCAGGCGTACCAGCGTTCGGCAAAAGTCGATGATTCATACCTTTTAAGTTCCCGTAATTCTCAACGCTTGTTGCTCTTTATTTTGACGACATTGAGCTGCCAACTGAATTTTGCGAAAGATACCCCACCCTGGCTTTCTTGGAAATTCCTCATTGGATGTCCCTCCACGATGGTGGTGGTCACTGGAGAATTGTCTTCGACGATTGTGGCAGCGAGTTCCGAAAGTCCAACCCAGTGGTTACGAACAGCGAATCGGACCTTGGTGGCGGTTGGATTAGCATTAAGCACTAGCTCCCTGATAATGCGGATCTATACCAAAATTCGAGTCATGAGGAGTTTCTGGTGGGATGACAGTGGGTGATACCTTTTTCATAAGCACATCCGTCTTGCTAGATTGCAGACTAACTTTTGGGGCAATAGCATTCATTATATTGGCCTGGGTAAGCTTGATTGTGGGAGCAGCAATGAACAAAACCGACTTGTGTGTTTGGGTAATATAGATAATTTCCGTTGTAACTCAAGCAACGATCCTATGTAAGTGTCGCCTCTCTTCTTCTCAAACGACTGGAGCAAAGAGCCCGGCTAAGTGACACCCTTTTTGAGATGGATATTCACGGGCCGGATTTGGTCTTCACATTGAGGAACTGGCTCCCTCAACTATAGTTAGATGTGAAAAGGTAAGGTTTTGGAAATTTCTCATCGCTTCTCAAACAATAAAAGCTAATAGTCGTACTTGATGACCAACATAGGTCGTTTTTGCGGCAGCCACCATATATATCAGCTGTCTTGCATTTGCCAAGCTTGCCTTACTCATGCTATACTACAGGCTACTCGGCGCATTTAAATCCTGGCAATACACCATCTATCTCATTGGGTTTATCATCGTTGGATACAGCACAGCACTGACCTTGGCACTCATCTTTGCCTGTAATCCCGTTCAGAAAGGCTGGGACACTTCAATTACACAAGGGTCTTGCATCAACAGACCAGCCGTCTACCTTGCAACAGCTATCACGAATACTGTCAGCGACATAATATTGATCTTGATTCCCGTTCGGGTGGTATGGGGACTGCACCTGCCCGTAATTCCGAAGCTTGGTGTGATTGTTATATTCGGCATTGGATGTTTGTGAGAAACCCTCATTTCCTGTGTCGGCATGTTACCAATCTTGTTTACACAATACAAACGGCAGACTGTTAAGCATAGCTGCTGACTTATTATCATATAGGACCATCATAACCAGTATAGTCCGCCTGGCAACCTTATGGCCTCTTGTGACATCAATGGATGTGTCGTACAAGATTGCTCTTGCCAGCTTATTCATGTAATCTCCGATTCATACCTACTTGCTTTTTATGATAACAAACAACTGACGGGAGATGAATATTTGCAGCATTATCGAGGCAAATTTCATTGTTTTATGTGGCTCTCTTCCCTACCTCCGTCAGTTCATTCGCCATCACGCTCCTACATGGTTCGCACGTCGGGCGGCTACTGGGCACTCAAGCTCCTCCTCCCATTCTACGCCATCGAGGAAAGTACGACAACCCAGAATTAATAGGCTTCAAGAAGACATTGAGATGTCCGAAACTCAAAGTGTGCATCCGCAAGACAATACATGACGCTCGTTGAGACATATCAAAGTCGACAGGTATCAAATCATATAGGACCTTTTTGATTGAACACCACGAATTTAGTTGAACACTCTTACTAGCCGCACTTGAGGTAGCGCAGGATTCAGGATACAGAGAGTAATATTACTGAGTACATACTCATGTACCTACTTGCTCACCTTACTCTGTAGGCTACGCTAAAATTTGAAGGTTAGCAAAGATTAATATGATACTCACTGAGCTACCTTTTCTTACTGATATCATGGTCCTAATCAATTGTTATCTCATATCATTGTGTATGAAGAGGAATTTTTCTGTCAAAGTGGATTCCCGGCACCTTCATACTCGGGCTCATGTGCCCCCGCAGGAGTGTGTCCGCTTGTACCCTTTCGACAGTGTGACTGCCTCATAGCAGTCAAGGACATGACGGGGAACATGATGTTCGATGTTCCTACGCTGCCCCTTCCTCACCCCAAGTTTGCCACAATTATAGATGCAACCAGTCATATCTGTGCTGTACTATCTCTGTACATTGCTTTAGTGATTAAGAGGGTTATTATTTAGAGCTGGAACGTTGTTAGCTGGATCTGGGTATTTCCATTTTGGGGAGAAAATGGGGTTGTTTTGAGTTATACTTCACTCAACCGTACCGGTGTCTTCTCGGTACTCACCTTCTTGCATGTCTTCAAGGCTCGTAGAGCAGACTTCCGCAAATTCAAGCACAGCCGGTTACAGTGGTTCAAAATCATGCCCAGAGCCTCGTCTATTTCGTAGATACGCTTGAGCTCGTCTACGTCTAAGAGATGGCCATCACATGTACTTTGATTCGAACGTGAAGTGGAGTACGAAAACACCCTCCTTTTAATGCTTGCAAGAGCTGATTGCTTTGTGCCATAACCATAACTTGGGTCCGTGGTCACTACTCGGAAAAGACCGGGCATTCGGCTTAATAGTGAGCTTCGGTTACGGGAAACCAGAAAACTCGGTCATTACCGCAGATCTCGACCTCAAGATGCCATAGAAGCACGTGCGACGCCCCTTTGATTCATGTGATCTGCTTTGAGTTGAGGCGCCGAGGAGTGAGTCTCAAGTAAAACTGGACTAAAGAAGCTGAGTACCGAAAATAATTTTGCAGCAGTCTTTTGGTTCGTCGTTTCAATCACATACCTCAAATAGACCGAACTATCCTTGAAGTACCCGTCTAGGAGGTTTAGGGGGTGCACGTTAATAGACGACAGGCATAATATCTGGATTATTCACTGAGAATTACGGAAATAGGTAGCTTGCATATTCATTATGACGAAAAGTCTCCTTGGCCTCAAGCTAAGCTCGCTGTTGAGCCCTTCTGGTTTGAAGATTATCGGAAAATATGGGAAGAAAAACAATTAGGTCTCAGTTATTAAGGATTGATCAAACGATAACACACCCCAACTTTGCAATCCTTTTCAACATCATCATCACATTTTCCCACTATTTTTCAGGAAAAAAAGCCTTGTTTCCTGACTGACCATCCATCTCATTGATAGGAGTGCTAACCAGCTCGACAGGTGGACTGCGCGAGGGCATTTCATAGACTCTGGGTGCGGAATCTGCCGACTTCTCAACAGGATGAGCGGTGGATGTGGACGAAGGTCCGAATGTCGTTATCGTTTCTGGAACAGAGGCCTGGCGCCCATAGGGGCCTTGGAGCGAAGAGTCGGATTGTAAATTGGGCGCGGCGGCATTTTTGCGATTGCGTCGTCGGATGATAAATAAAATGGCCGCGATGGCCAGGATGCCGGCGAGGACTCCGACGACAATACCTGCGATCGCGCCACCGGATAGTGTTGAGCTCGAAGAGGTGCTATTCGTAGTGGCTGCGATACTCGTCGTCGTTGATGAAGCCGAGGGGGTCGATGATGTTGAGGCTGTTGACGAAGTCCCGGTCGTTGAAGTCAAAGAGGAGGACGAAGTTGACGTGGCCGTCTCAGTTGTGGTGATGACCGAAACACTTGCCGCTTTATTGCTGGTAGAGACATCGATGCTACCGAAATCGTGACTGGCGCTTTTCTTCCAGAAAGCACATGAATACCCTCCACTGGTCTCACAGTTGTCATCGTAGTATATCGAAATACACTCGTTACTCCCCTCGGGGTCCCAGCTGAAGAGCTTGTTCTTCGCTAACTGGATTTTGGTGCAGTTTCTTGACCCGGTTTCTTCGAGGATGGTTGTGTCGCCTGTAGAGTTGGTGTAACGAAAGGTCCAACCGTGCGCAAGGGGGGCCAGAAACAGCGTATATAATAGTACTTTCATTATGAAAGCTCGTGTAAATCAATACTTTTTGAAGTTGTGGTAAGTTGGACTAAAAAGAAGAGTAGATTTAGGTTATCTAGACTGGGACAGGGAAAATCCTGTCAATATATCCCCCACTTTTATAGAGTAGGATTGCAAAACCAAATTTTAAACTCGTATCCAGCCGAGACTTGCATCTCCTTCTAGGCCAATATGGGCATGAGCCAAGATGACTATCGTGCTTTGGAGCATCTCCGAATGTAGATCACTACTATAGCAGGCAGGGATTGACTTGCTCAGGGATCATGCGGGACAGATTTATGTAGTACTCTTTACTGTATCTCATAGAAAGAGAGCATTAACTGGGCTGTTTTCGTGAGTGTGCTTTCGCTACTACTTGAAATTCGAGGAGATTGAGCTGCTTCCTTGCAAAGTGTGAAACGAAAAGTGGCATAGAGACTAAGATCATATCGTGGCTTTTCTTGGCGTCCATTGAACATCCAGGACACTTAAGGCTCGGCAGGGTCCAAGATCAGTATTTACGAAGTTTGATTGGTACACATTGCCCGAATACGAGGTCCTATTTCCCAAAGCGACAAGCGAGCATGCTCCTTCTTGGCGCAGCGCCTGTCAAAATCTGTGAAGCTTCGCCGGGGCTGGAAATGAAGGTTTTGATTTATCAGTACCTGAAAAATCTGGCAGCTATTGTGTGACTTGCACTGCGTGACGCCGAATGCGGTTAGTGGGGTGTCGAATTATCACTCCTCAACACAACAAACCTGAAACGTTGCAAAGTAGCGTGAACCCCCTCTAGCAGTGTGAGATTCTTGCGCATATGATGCACATAACATGCCATTTGCAATTGAAGATCCAGCGAGCACTAGGCACGCAGGGCAATGTCGATCACGATTTTGATCTCTGATCGGATCGCTGTCTGGTCGATAAGATACTAGAAATGTGGATCATGAATTAAAATCGCAGCCTGAACGAGTTTCAGGGGTTGACTAGGACGGCTAGCGCTAATTCCAATTTTCCATTTCTGTTAAGGCTGATGAACAAGGGGTCCAAGAGGAAATCCCTGCTATTTTCCCGAACTGTCAAGCTCGCGAGTTTATCTGCGGAGATCGCCATCCGCTTCAGTGAAGCCTGCCGACCACTGCCATTCAAACGCAGCATGGCCGCCAGACTTTCCCGAAGCCTGTCACAGGTTAACCGCCGTGTTTTTGCTGGGCTATCATTCCGCGCGATACCTCGCATTGCGAACACCAGGGCTCGCGCTGGCTTATTGGCACATCGCAATATTAGGAGCCTGGCCCCTTGGACCTGCCGCGTGACACAGGCCAATATCGCGCGATATTCCCATACAGATTCTGGCTCACCAACTAACCCATACGCTTCTATTCCGGACGCCACTGCTTACAAAGGGTCGAGTATCACGGAGAAACATTGGATGAGTACGGACGTGGCAACTGGTACGGTCTTACTTGTTACTGCCCCTCAACTCGCTAATTATATTAGTGGACGCTTTGATTGAACCGCGAGCTATCTTGCAATTTTTTGAATTCACAACATCTGGTGCTCTACCGAATGGGAAGAAGACCGATTTAGCTTTACTCACTGAAGATGAAGTCCCTTTGCTCGTGGCCCCGAGTTCGGAGTGGGCGCCTGCGCCGTTTAACAAGGACGGCCTTTCAACTGTGCAGAAAGCAATAGAGCGGATCACGAGTCAAGAGAACTTGAGCGGGGTGTGCAAAATTGGGCACAACATTCACTTCCTCAAGAGTCGTCTCTGGGGAGGCCTTGCCCCCGTGCCGGCATCGCGCTGGCAAGAGAAGGATCTCAACAACCCGGATCATTTCACCATCGCCCATGAATACCTGACCTCCGTCATTGCCGTCTTTGAGTACTTAAATATCCCCCAGATTCGATCTAACATGTGCGATACCTTCAACAGAATATCTGGTGATTTCGGAGAATTGCAGGACGCCTTGAATGCACGGCGCAAGGCCCAAGGCAGCCTCGCCGAAGAGAAGATTAACCTTACGGCCCTCTGGGAACAGTTCATTCGCGCACAGTATGAAGTCATGACCAGCACCGCGCATTCCTGGATCCTGGCTCGTGTTGCCGAATTGCGTGAACAGACTATGAACAGCTTCAATGCGATCCCGGTTGAAAGCCCAGAAGGCCCAGAAATGCAAGCTTTCTCGAAGCGCTGGATGGATCTCATTAGTGTCACCTCGATGGCAGACTTTAACATATGGATACATATGGACGGTTACAGGGACTACCATCCGCCCTCTGAGGTTGTCGCTGGGCTACACAATCCCGACCTAAAGTACCACGACAAGAACTACGGGTTTTCCAAGCTCTTATCTGAGCGACTTGAAGAATGTATCAAAGCTCAGAACGAGGCTGTGACGGTCCAAGGTCCAAGCGCTTTGCAGAGTGACGAGGCCCGTCTCGAGCGCCTTTCTCTTAGCACAGTAGTGCAGAATGAACTGCGTCAAAAAATACGCGGCCGAGTGCCATCGCCGCAGCCACCTGTACAGCCTTGGATCCAGCAGCTCCTTCGGGTGCAGGAGATGATGCAGCCGGGGCAGAGTAGTGACTATGGCTTCGGATTAGCGATTTACCGCGCAGCGCATCAGTTATCCGATGAACAGTGGGAAAGCGTACAGCGGAATGTGGAGGCCCACTTGGCGTCATGGAGTGATGACATTCAGCGTGCTGACCAGCTCAAACCACTACTTAAACTGCATTGGTTCGATTGCAAGGAACTAGGCTTTGAAGCAAACAAGCCAGTATCAGCAGCAAGGAGGTTCGACAGTCCTAAACTTCCCATCCTCAAGATTCGCATAAGCAAGAAACTAATGCAGCTCATAGGCATTTCCAACAGATCCGGTCCTCGGATGAGTGGAGCCATAAAATAGCAACGTCTGTTTTCCTTCTCATCGATCACTTCAATGTAGGCTCATATGTCGACTATGAATACCGCGCCTCTTTCACGAAAGACAAAGGCTTTCTCAAAGGGGACTTTCAAGGTCATGTACTTGCTGTCGATGCCGACTTCGATGACAGTGCCACTGAGAACGAAAGCGCAGACGGCACGGCCAATGAGGGCCCTCTAGATGTAGGCTCTGCATACCCGGGTCACATGCGCATCCTGGGTAACCTAGTCTGGAGCGAGCTCTATCCTATGACAATGCTACAATCTCTGAGACTTGAAAATTTCTGGCTGCAGGCACGAGAACATCCGTGGAAGGCATATACGGGGCCAACAGTGCCGAGTCAAATTGAGCAATGGGAGGAGCGGAATGCCATCAAGACATATATGATGGATAGCTTTGCGGAGTTTCTAAAGCAGAAAGACCCTACATTAGCAGGAAAGGTAAAGGAGTTTCGGAAGGAAGGACTCATTTAATTCATGGAAGTCGTTTACATTATGTATTATACATCAAATAGCCCCTGCAGCCTCCAATCAGAGGTGGCGTGGAAAGATGACGAATTCACAATAGTAAATAGGGGATGAGCGGGGAGTGCATGAAAGTGTTGGAAAGACCCTCGAGGCTCAAGGCATCACTGCACTCATCAAATCGCGAATTCTATCAGCCTGGTATTTGATCACCACAAAGCTTATCCTCCCAATTTGACGCTGTTATTAATGAGCTCTTTCAACATAAGATTTAATGGTCAGTTGTGTCACTCTCAACTGCGGCAAATATAGCAACCTCCAAGTCATTGAACTCGAACATGTAGCCTCTTAATTCAGACCTGCTGGTCAGCTGTAGCTTCCATGGCACATCCACCACTGAATGAGGGTGGCAGCGTATTCACTTCTGATTGGAGTATATTCATTTCACAGTTCTATCCATCCATATTCATTCAGCCGCAGCCTGCAAGCATGTCACGCGACCAGAAACAACAGTTGATTTTAGTTATAGGCAAAAAGTCACACCTGGTGACCTGGGAAATGGTCAAACGATGAATTGAAAGTTGGAAAGACCTGGCTACAGTCGGTCAATGGGCGCTTATTGAGACCCATATCGGGTAGTACGGGGCTCGGGAGGATAAATGATCTTCAGGAATTGATATAAGGTTTCGAGCCATCAGCCTGTCGACTTTCTTTGTTAAGATGACACCCAAGGAAGTCGGATCATTTCAGCCAATGAAACTGGGTACTATCATGCAGATCAGGGTCTTTTTGGAGATTCCCAAAGTTGTGGGTATGAAACTTGAAGCCGGAAACGTGGCTCAATAAGCATTTCTTTCTCAATGAGAACTCCATTGGCAATACATCGAGTCAGATCGCCTGTTTTGCCACTGTTTGAATTATAAGTAGCAGGATTGCCTCTTGTCGTTGTAACAAATCAACGCCACGTCCAAACATTGGAAGTCCTCTACCTATCCACAATGAAGTCTTTTGAACTCGTTCTTCTTCTTGTTCTCTCTGCTATGACGTTGGCTGCACCTTCAGCAGCTCCTAGCAATTGTGCCTGGAACAAGGAGCCGATTGTCCCTGGCTCTGAATGCAGTGAATGGTGGGATCAGGAGTAGTCTGTTCACGTACATTGAGCTTGGATGTTCTTCGCAAGTCGGCTATGCAAGTACTGAGGTCATTCTCTTCAATGTTATGGAAGTCTAACACGCAATAGTTCTTTCTTAACGACCTTTCTACAAACATTGCCTTTATCTGTGACTTTTACAGGTACCTTTTACTTAGCCTCTTGTTGTTTTACTGGCCCTGGAAGTACATTCTATGGCTATAAAGCCATCTGATCTTTGTCTCGATTTCAAAATTTTGCTCTCCTTTCCACATAGGTTATGATTTTACCATTGGTGGCTTGGACAAGCAAAACGGCCGTCTCATTCATTTCTATGACATATAATCATTCCATATTCATTCTCGATTTCTTGCCATGTAGGAGATACTTTGGCATTCAAGTCTTAGGTAACAGTAGCGAGCCTTGAAGGAAGATGCCACCTCATCACACTGTGGGTTCGGCGGGCTGACGGGCCGTCGATCAAACTTCCGATCTCTCCTGCAAAAGCTGCGCATATAGACTCTTCGAGCTCTTTGGTAGGCTTCCAATACTTTACCGACTCAGGATCTATGTGAGATCTTTGTCTACCAAACCCTCCGCTTATTTCGCACACTTCCTTTCTAAAAAGCCGCATGCGCGTGGGTAAAAGGGGTCCAGAGATCTATTGAGGATGGTTATCGGATCAGGTCTCACGGTCGTGCGCTTTGGACGTTGAAGTCCTCCCACGAATTTCATTACGAATTGAAGGTTTGATTCTCATAGACATATATTTCCGGATACGATTATGTGCATTTGCCACGACATCATGACCATGTATGTCAGGCTTGTTTCCCAGTTATTTCTACGGATTTCCAGACTTATGACCCTTTTCGATAGCCACACGCTCCTGCTGTGACGAGTTGAAAGATCCAGATTCCTCAAGTTGGAGCTCCGGAGACTCTTCATCCCGTCGCCAGAAATCCTTCTGGCCCCGAGCAGCACGCTTAACCCAAGGCGGCAAGACGCCACCGGGCAGTTTCCAAGACCACGGGTCCGACTCATCCTTATTCGGAGGAACAATGCGGCCTCCGCTGACCTTTTCAAGAGTCCAGGCAATGCCATTAAGAAGGATATAGCTGAGAATGCCAGCAATGAGTCCGTACGCAATGCTGTAAGTAAAAGGCATGATTGCGATTGTCAAAAAGGCCGGGATCGCGTCGCCGTAGTATCGCCAGTTGATATCGGCGGCAGACTTGGCCATGAGCGCACCGACAATCACGAGCGTGCAACCCGTCGCCCATGCTGGAATGGAAGCGAAAATCGGAGCGAAGAAGACAGAGATGAAAAATGCAAAGCCCGTCATGCAGGATGTTAGGCCAGTTTTTCCACCTTCCGAGATTCCAGCACCGGATTCGACGAACGCTGTTACTGGGGGACTACCCAGGAGAGATCCGATTGAGATGGAGATTGCGTCGACCATCTGGATCATTCGTTAGTTTCTTGCGAGATCTGATTCGAGTTCAAAGGAAGCTTACATAGGCGACCGCGCTACCTTCGAAGTCCTGGGTCCGCTCATCGATGGCACCGGCAAACCGAGCCATGGAGTACATAGTTCCAGTCGTGTCCAGAATATCAACATATAAGAATGTGATAAAAGCAAGACCGAATTCTGATCCGTGGCCAGAAATGTTCCACTCCTGGGCAGCTAGAGTGTGTTTAATCGGGTGAAACGTCACGACTTGCTTAAAGAAATCAAACATGCTCGTTCCCAAGTCAGTGTACGGGAAGTATGTGACAGGGGTCGTCCGGGGCCACGAAATGATCGAGACCAGCAGAATACCGATGATTACAGCACCCTTAACACGGTACATCATCAAGAGCGCAGTCAAAAATCCACCACAGAAGATACCAACCCACATAGTTGGACTCCGCATCTTCGCACTGCTGAGGCACAGTCCATTATCATCGAGAAACTGCGCCTCATTTGTGCAGCCGGCCAGCTCGATGGGGGTATCAACTCCGCCTTGCACCAAGCCAATACCGGCACTATATGTCAGACCAATGAGGGCGAGATATAATCCGATGCCCACGCCCGTGGCAAGCTTGATTGAAGCAGGGAGCGCGCGAGCCAACCACTGTCGCATACCGATCAGCGTCAAGCCAAGGAAGACCCAGCCCTCGACGAAAACAGCTGTCAAAGCCACGCGGTACGGGATCAACCCGGATCCGTATGGTCCGACAACAGTGTATGCGAAGTAAGCATTTAAGCCCATTCCTGGCGCGAGGGCGATTGGAAGGTTCGCGAAAAGACCCATAGAGAAAGTAGACAGAGCCGCAATTGCCGCCGTCGCCGTAACCATGTCACGCTTCACTTCTTGGACGCAGAGAAGATATTCGGAATTTGTGGCGCAATCCTCTGCGGGGCAAACACATGTTCCACCGGTGCTGGATGTGATATTGGCGTTGACAGAGATGATATACGCCATCGCGAAGAAAGTTGCCAGGCCCGCACGCATTTCCGTGAAGAAGAAGCTACCCTTTCTTTCCCTGGGCTATGAATGAGGCACGTTAGGATCATGACGGAGTCCTCTATGTTCCCCGTGAGATGTTACTCACATGCCCGGAGTTTTCCAGTCGAAACCATCTCCCAACGGGGCTGCGCGCAACCCGTAGGTTAGTGTCGTGGATCCAGCTGGTGTAACCCATGTTGAGAAGCTAACAGCCGCTCCTGCCTCTATAGGGAACACGGAGTATGAACCGGCACGGTCGTTCAGAAACGGACCTTTGGATGGTTTCTTTGATTTTTGAAACTGAAAGAGTCAGTCCGCCAGAAGAAATAAAAAGTAGTCGATCCCTCCGCCAACCAAACTCCTCTGATAAGACTTGACAGAAAAAAACTTCATTGGCAAACCATGGCGAGTATCTCCGCCTCCAAGACCCTTGGCGGGCTTGGCGGGTTGTGTAGGCAGCCGGAGAACTAATACTTCTTTGCCGACTGCCATGGTATTTGGCTCGGCAAGGCAAGTATACTGTGGGTCCAACGTTGAAATTTTTTTTGACAGCTCAAGCTCTAGAACTAAAAGTTCATTCTTGCTTCAATTTTCAATGTCAAATAAAGTCAATGCCAAATGGATGAGTTTTTTCAACTGATAACGCACTCGAATTTCTCGGCAGTGCTGACTTGCCAAGATCATGAGTCGTCTTGGCTCATCTCGTGATTATGATTCTCCAAACAGGGTCCAACTGATATGGCCGGGGTTCGGAAGAAGCCGACCAGACCAGACTTGATTGGCCGCTTTAGACCTTCCGGTCTTTGCTTTGCCGATTGTTGCCCGTGCTTTGTAACCGGTCATGTGATTCAATAACAATGCCAGTATATTAGATGATATAAGCTAGCTAGATCACCTGATATTAGTAAGCAAATATATAAAGTGGGTGCTTAGAGGTACCTGGGAGAATGGACGGATAGATACATATAGTCGAACGGACACCCATTGGTTGCTGATCCACCGCTCTGATTACGTATAAAGACAAATATGCATTACTTATATTCTATCCTTCATAGTTCGTGCCACGGAAACACTCAAATGAGTGAAACCCAATACTGTTAAAAGCTTTATACACTGCCGCGTTCATCTTTCTCATCATTCACCACAGGAGTCGGCGCAAATTTGGACTTCTTTCGCAATGCGGGCCCCCACTTCATGAACAATAAAGGGATGGGAACCATGATGAGAGCAAGGCATCCAAGGAGAGTACCGGCCCACTGCACGCCCAGATTTACAAAAGTCTGCTTTGAGAAAAGAGGAAAGGCCGCGCCCACTGAGGACCTGATGATTGTGTTTGCGGCAAACACGGACGCTGCGCTAGTTAAATAGTTAGTATCGAAATGCGACTCCATTCTCAGAACGACTTACAAGTTCAAATATGAGTCAATCAAGTAGTTGAAACACTGAAGGAATATCACGTAGATTCCGAAGCCAGTGACCACGCCACTTGCTGTTGGGGCCATCCAATGGATGGACTCCGTATATCCAGTCCAACCAAACCAGAACAGGCCAACGGTAAAGCAGACTCCTCCGAGGATAGATGGTGGAAGACGCCATTCGGGAATGGGCACGTTGTTATTCGCAGCCAGTTTCTTAGAATATGACCTTTGGTCATACATGATATATGCTCCAGCAAGGAACTCGCCGATGATCAGGCCGATGAAGGGAAGGCTGCCAACGCCGAGGTTCATGCCGTGTATTTCTTGAAAGACGACAGGGTAGGCACCAAGAAGAGCATACATCAAACCGTAAACGAAGCTCATCCAGAGGGATATCTAACATGTGTCAGCCAGATCGCTCTCGGTTGTTTCAGATATTTTGACTCACGAAGAATACAATCGGTTCGGTAAATAGCATTCGAAAGGGCCGACTGAAGTTGACCCGAATGAGTTCGTCAAAGTCCAGTTCAACTTGCTCCTGACGTGCTCTGATGCCCCAGTTATGCGTCTGTCTGCGAAGCGTCACGGCTTTTTCCACCAGGACGGCAGGCGCATATGTTTCCTTCACAAAGAGCAGACATAGGCCAGTGGCAAGGAACCCCATGATGCTGGCAATGTACATCGTCCATCGCCAACCAAGGTATGACATGGTTATAAAACCTCCAATAAAAGGAGATGCAAATGGGCCCACAAACACAGCCATGGCAAATATGCTGATGGCTACTCCTCGCATCTGGTTGTTGTACATGTCAGCATAGGCTGCAGGCACAATAGCAATCGGGCTTGCGCTGAAGAAACCCGCAAAGAATCGCGTCAACATAAGAGTCTGCACATCCTTGCTTGTTGCAGTTCCAATCGTGAAGATCGAGAATCCAAAAATGCCCACAGTGATAGGCCATCTTCTTCCAATCAATTCACTAGCCGGGGCCCAAACCGTAGGTCCACTAGCAAATCCGAGGACATATAGCGTGACTCCGAGGACCGCAACCTCAGTGCTAATGTGGAACCTCGGTCCAACTTCACTGACAGCAGAAGAATAGATAGCACTAGAGAATGAGGAGACAAATGTTGTGTATGCAAGGACCGCCGAGATGAGGACCTTCTTCCCCATTGTCCAATTTTGCGGGTGCAGAGGATCGTCGATGCCTGTAAATTCCACAACGAATTGCTCCGGGTCCGGTAGCTCGGGGGGAAAGGGCTTTCCAGCTCCCATTGGAAGCCATTGCTCGCGAGGAACTATGCCGACTCCAGACCCGACCGTTGACTTTTGCTGAAGCCGATAGGTGTTGATACGCTCGAGCTCGACGTCGTGGAGGGTAGTCGGCCTTCGGGTAATGGTTTCTGTCTCCAAATCATCTTCGTCGCGTGCGTGATGATCCTGTCCTGTAACAAAGGC
Source organism: Penicillium sp. VS I D KN (assembly GCA_019775415.1). NCBI lineage: Eukaryota > Fungi > Ascomycota > Eurotiomycetes > Eurotiales > Aspergillaceae > Penicillium > Penicillium sp. VS I D KN. The sequence goes on from JACWFT010000004.1 coordinate 157,859, forward strand.
AGTCAGGTCGTCATATCCACTGGTGCTAGAGGTGTGTGACTCGTGAAGAGAGGGTGGATGCTCCATAAGTATGTAGAAAGAGGCAAGGAGGTTTGTGCAGAGTGACAGAAAAGGGTTAATAAAAAAGGGCGAACCGCAGATAACAGCTTGCTACATAACTGTCTAGGAAATGGAGGGTCTGTTGATAGTATCTGGGGATTATAGTTTTCAACTACGATATCAAGGGCGTCATCGCGGGACGAGTCTACCGATCGACCCGAGCCAGAGTATCCGCCAAGAAACCCTTAATCGCGATTGTATTGTGCCATAATCATGATAAAGGAGATGAATTAGGAAACTAAAGTCTCGATTCGGGATGGCTTGAAATGTTCAAGACCAAGTGGTGTGGTAACTCACTCCGCACCCCCCACTTTATCGCTAAGGACGGATGTTCGCGGGTAAACGGCACCACCCTTTAAAGGAAATGGAATATTGGCCGCTTCAAATTCCCAATACAGGCAAGAAATTACTATGCAATTATCTTTCGGGTAACCGAGATGCCGATTTGTCCTTTGATGTTGCATTACATGAGTTAGACAAAGTTGAATCATAATCCCTATTTGCTAGATCATTTCCCCTGTTTCACTGTTTCAGGATTAAATAAGCCAGTGGTTCAATATCGAAAACTAGACATCAGATCTTAAGCCGCACTACACGGCTTCTATATTCGGGAGTTATAAAATGTACCCTGATTCCAACAAGTGTATTTTTCCAGTATATGGACAATCTCTTCTGGATCAGGGACCATCCTCTATGATTTCGGGTTTCTATCAGTTACCACTCTCGTAATTTCTACATATTTTCATCCATGTCAAAATTTCCACCCACGACACCATTTTTGACGCTGTTTTCAGCTTTAAAATGCCTATATAAGACGATGATGGAATGTAAAGTTGGATCTTCCCCCACTAGGCCCTTTGGCCCATAGCTGATGTAGCCGTCTACTTTATGCCTTTCTGGTGGGCTATGGAGTATGATGGTGCATTTTCAGAGGACCTGTGTGGTGATGATGAGTCAGGAGAAAAGGTTGCGGAGGAAAATGTTGGAAGAGATGAAAACTGAGGTAAAGACGAAGTTCCCCTATCTACGGGGCACGAATTCCGATTTCAGTAGACTTATGAACCCACTGACCTGGATATTGAGTGCATGCTATGGACTAATGTACCTGTAAGTAGCCGCTGGTGGACCGTGTTCGCGCCAAGCTTGAGTTATCCGCGCTTTTCTATTACACGGTTTGCTTTTACGCGCTTTCTACTATTTTATGGCAAGAATCGTTTGACAACGTCAGTTTCTTTGATAATGAAGCCGCTGAACAGTTGCAGATCATTATCCAGGTTACCTAGCAGGATAGAAAATATCAGGACCCTATTAAATGCCGAAATGGCCTATTTTTTTGTCGGCAAACTTCGCCCCACATACCACATCGAGTGAGCGGGGACGAGTCACCCCGCGGAGGATAACAAAGGCTGCAATTCGCCGTTTCTCATTCCCCCAATCAAAAAGCACAGCCCGTACATCTTCAATTGCTGCTATGGCTACAACATTTCCTACAAAAGAGGACTTGGTAAATTTCTATGTTGGCAAAGACCTGGCCGATATACCCAGACCATGTGCTCTGCTGGATGTAGCTATCATCCGTCGACACTGTGAGCGGATGAAGAATACAGTCAAGGAACTAGGCGTTGCATTCCGAGCCCATGTGAAAACGCACAAGGTAGCTATGAATGACCCAACAAGTATGTATACTGAAACCTTGCTAACCGACACAGACAGTCGAACTCTCCGAAATGCAAGTCGACAAGACACAGCCTTCTGCGAAGTTCATTGTATCAACGCTGCTCGAGCTTCAAACATTGTTCCCCCTCCTTCAAGAGTTGAAAAAAACCCAGCAAATCAACGTGCTTTACGGGATTCCGCTCGTCCCTTCAAGTGTCAGCCGTCTTGCAGATCTAGCCTTACAGCTAGGCGAAGGCAGTATCTCCGTGATGATCGACCATCCGGATCAAGTTTTCTTCCTGAAAAAATTCTTTGAGATCACAGGCTTCCCCGTTTGTGTTTTCGTAAAGGTCGATACGGGCTACCATCGTGCTGGCATCCCTCCCTCTTGGCTCAACAGGAACGGGTTGTTGGAGAAACTCGCCGATGCAGAGAAGGGGGGGTACGTCTTCCTTTTGGGTCTTTACTCGCACAGCAGCTTGAGTTATGGCGCGAAGACAGCGGCAGAGGCCATGGGGTACTTGAGCACTGAAATCCGGGGGTGTAAGGATGCGTTGAATCGGTGGAGGGATCTTCTTCCTCGGTGTAGAGAATTAGTTGTCAGTGTCGGGGCTACGCCCCAGGTTGCTTCTTCACACAACCTTGTTCCTGGGGCTGGGGCTGTATCTTCCTCCTCTGCCGAGGCGGAGGAGTTGAAGGCTTTGCTGCAGGAGCCGGATGCAAATGTGACAATTGAGCTGCATGCTGGCGTCTATCCTTTATTGGACCTCCAACAGATTACTACGCATGCACGAGATGGGGCGGGGAGACTTGAAGATGAGATTGCACTTTCGGTTGTTGCGGAGGTGTGTAGTGTTTATAATGATGGAGAGAGAGAGAAGCCTGAGGCGCTTCTTGCGGCTGGCACTTTGGCATTGGCCAGGGAGCCTTGTGCTAGTTATCCCGGGTGGGGTGTGCTCTCTTCCTGGGGGCTTAATGAGGAGGTCGAGGGTTCGAGGCTGATTATTGATCGGATCAGTCAGGAGCATGGAGTTGTTGGCTGGGAGTCCGGGGGTCAGAAAAGTGTGCCTCTGAAGGTGGGGGACATCGTCAAGATATTTACCAACCATGCGTGTGTCGCTGGTGCTTTTTACAGTTTTTACTTTGTGGTGGATTCTGATCGTGATCCAGGGGCTTCTAAAATTGTTGACGTTTGGCTTAGGGGTCGTGGCTCAGCTGTGACTGATCCGCTACTAGCAACAAGATACCAGTAGTCTCAGCGACATTGATAAACTGATGTCGTGTAATATACGCATCTATAGACTATGGAATTCGCAATTTAGATGATACCGTCTTCCCGTTCCACAGCTAATTTAATTTACCTTTGCTGTTGCTCAGTAGTATTATGTGGGGTCGAGCCCAACTATAGATAGTCATGTGCTGATTTTGTGTGTGGATACATGGAAATTGTTGCACGTAATGAGATAATATTTAGAATTTGCTGATCCCGAAGACCCCGAAATAGCCGAAACACAATCAAATTGTGCAATTTTTATGATTCGACGACGCCTAATAGGTAGGGGCATCAATAGGGGCGTCGGTGTGGTTGAGATAGTACCCGTAACAAGCCTCTCGATAATTCGCCCTATTGACAAGCTCAGGGATGCCGGATAAGAACTTATCAAGTGCGCAGAAGCCATTTATGGAACCTTCGCAGCCAGGTACGCCGGAAAAGGGTAATGGTGAGTTATTGAGCATAAAACGGATATACTTGGTAGTGCCCTCTGTCGTTTCGAGGATAGGGTTTGAGTAGAGGACAGGATCCAATGAGTTAAAAGTAACATCATCCGGGCAGGTCCAGACTTCGGTTGTGAAGTGAGCACCAAAAGGCGTGGCATCACTAACTCTAAATGTTCGGTCTGGAGCGTGATCAAGATCATTAGGCAATCCTGTCAAGCTCGGATACTTGAAATAGTCAATGTTCAAAGCGGTCATCACACATATGATAATAGAGTCGTGAGACATGTCCATATAGAACGGTTGTCCCAGGGGGAATGTGTCGGTGTTGTTATCGTAAGTGGAGTTGATGCTGGTATCACTGGAAGTAATAAGCTTCCCCTCCAGGCGGGCGGCAAGTTCTAGGACGTAACCAATGCCCCGGGCACGGCTCACGGGTGAAGCGATGCCCCAGTTTCCATAAAACTGAAGGTCCAGGTTGTAGGCAAAGTCTTTCCACTCTTGTTCAGTGAAAAGGGAACAGAACTTCGAGCCAGCCAGACTTGTCACCTCGTAAGCACAAAGCGTTTGCATAGCGAGTACGTCGGAAGCAGTAAGGTTAAAATCGTGAGGTAAGTAAGACGCCAGACGAGAGCGAGTATCCTTGGTATACCGCTCAATGAAGGGTTTGGCAATATCGTCTCCAGGCCATTGAGACTCTGGTGAGCCCGGACAAGAGTAGTAGGACGCGAGTGTGTTATTGAACAAAAGCTTCTCAGGAATGACAAGCAGGTTATATTGGTCATAAGAAGCATGACCACCTTTGTCGCCGAAGAATCCACTGAGCCACCAACGCGCACTCTCTAAAATGCGTGACTGGTCGGTTGTCCGGAAGAAGGGCTGCGGACGGGCTGTACCATTGGGGTAGACATTCAAAGATCGATTCCATGCAACCAGGTTCTCAGGAGTAGCGTGGTACAAAAGTCTCCCATACTGCAGCCAGAAGCGGGCCCCCGCGGTAGCTTCCGTGGAAGCGCCCGACACTATCAGTTCTTCTGCGCCTGAACCAAGGACATATTGCCAATCGTTGAGAAACTCCAGTGGGCCAGTAGCACTGATAGTCCCGTTGAGCTTGGCAATGAACGATTGAATGTTTTGGCCATCCATGGCCATATTAATTGGATTTCGCTGAGCATGGCGATGCAAAACATGGACCTGAGATAGCTCGCTCTGTCCTCCTTTGGGGACACCATTAGGGACGCCCCAGTCAGCATCTTTGTAAGGAGACAGTTGTCCCCAGCTCTTCATCATGTCAAAACCAGATTCGAACTTGGCTCCAGTTGGTGCAGGTGCGGGACTCGACGAGCAGTCCTTTCCTGGTGTGAAGAGCCTCCCGATGTGCCATGTGGAGGAATAATTGATGAAGAGGATGAAACAAAATGCAAAAGAGATGCAAGCGGAGGCAATCCAGCGCCTCTTTGGGCTTCCCGCAATCCGTACCTGCTCTCCCATCTTGTTGTGGTAAGAAGAGAGACTTGACGTTGAGGTTGCGCTTTCGATTGTTGTAACTCCTCCGCCCCCAATCGGTACGGCGTACCATAGCGATTAAAAGCTTCAAAAGCCCTAATTGGTTCATATGACCCGAATGTGCCCCACTTCGCTGATCCTCACCACCATCGTCTCTCTTCCGCCTGCATTAATGCGTTTGTCTAGCAGTTATTGACGGGGAAAATATGACTACATAGCGATTTTTGGAAGCAAATAGGCTCAAAAGCTCTCATTATCCTATCCATCTCTACATAGTGTAGTGGGGAACCCACTGTTACCTGTTATTACCGTATATATCGGAAGAGGTTTTTCCGGTCTGTATTATGACGCCTGGATTTCAGTATGCTGGTATGCTGGGCACGGGTAGTATATCTAGGAGCTCGAAGATAGTATTGAATAACACGCTTCTACACCTCTCTCAAGCTGCACATATAGGTGCTACCACGGATATCCTGTATACCCTGCGGTTGCTGGTGCTGTTGTTCTGCACTGCTGAATCGACCCATACATCCTCGAGTGTGCTGCCTTCGAGCGTCCCCCGCTTCAATAGGTATCCCCGAAAGCTCATTTTGCCGAGACTGTGGCCAAACAAATTGTCTTTGAAGTCATATCTCAGTGTCAAGTGACTGCAAATGTCAAGAACGGATCAATGAATTGCATGCGTCTTCCAGAGTGTAAAGATAAACATTTTAGTCCTCATTTTAATCACACAAGGGCTTCTCCCTATTGCCTGCCTCGGGGTCTGCCCTCAATCCCAGTAAATCGCAAGCTCACTTGTTCTCGGTCGTTTCTTGCTGAATATAGCTCTCTAGTTGTATCATCTCATCAAGGGCTGCCATGAATGCTTCCCCATCGGCCTCCTTCAATGGAAGCAGGGGCTTCCGTGGAGCCACCCCATAGCCATGTAGTTTATTCAAAGCGTACTCTACTCATGGTTAGCAAAGCTCAATTATTCAAATCAATGAGAGACTCACTCATCGCACGGATACCACCCGGGACTGCGGCTGCATCAGCCCTGGATAGGATAGCTTGAATGCTTGCGGCTTCCTTTACCTCATCGTTTGACGGTGATGCTAAGTTTAGCAAATGCCAGAGCTTCATAGAAGCATGTGGCGCGAAATTTGGTATACCGCTCACAGTTCCATGACCACCACATTTCATCCACGGGGTAAGATCAGCGATCAGACCGTCGAGTAGAAGAAAGGGGAATCTTCTACTGCTATTGATAGTCGAATTTTCGGATATTGCAGCATTGAGACGGATAAGTTTACCAATGCTACCGCCGCAACTAGTTGGAAATTAAATCAGCGTTTCAGGTCTGCATTGTTCAGCTTGGAGAGCACTCACGTCAGTTTTACGCCGCAGAGATTGTTTGCTTTCCTTATCACTGAATTGATTATATCCGAGGACATATCCTGACCGCCTGCATTGGAAGGAAAATTGTACAGAAGCAAGGGAATCTTCGTCAGGATTAGCACCTTCGAAGTTTAACTGACAGTCATAGTGACCTTGGGACTCACCGGCGATGCCGCACATATATCGACGTAGTATTGGATCACTTGTTCTGGGTCTGTATTCAGACTCGCTGCATAATAGGCAGGAAGAATCACCATGCCAGCATCACTTGTGATTATTAGCATGATTACCAGATAATAAGACATCTCAATGTTACTTACGCGCCCGTTTCCGCAGCAGATTTCGCAAGTAGGATAGTTTCCCGTGTACTTAGTCCTCCCACTCCAGCCACAATTGGAGTTGATTGAAGACCTGCTTCGTCCAATGTTGCTCTGATAAACCGAATGAGATCGGTCCTTTCTTCAAAACTCTATATCATATCAGTTATGCGCAATATCGTTTAAATAATATCCTGTCTTACCAAATGAACTGCCTCGCCTAGGGAACCAGCACACACTGGGACTGGTAGATCATATGTATCAGCTCGCAGCCTTTTCAACATCTTACAATAACTTACTCATTCCCTTGGTGGTCATATCTGTGAAAACAAGCATTAGTTTTTGATCAAATTTGATTTGAAAAATTGAGACATACTGAGTAAATGCTTGGCGTAAGTCTCATAGTCAAGGTCTTGGATATCATTGAAGAACGTGGGCAATGGCACGTAAACCCCGGGTTTGAGGGGTCTGCGATAAGAGGTTGTCATATTGAGCTGTGAGTCAATAAAGGCCTTGGAATGAGACGAAAATGGAATGAAAGTTTTCGTTTTACCTTTATCACGGCCAGAATCAATCGTTTTACTTTTCGACAGGATCGGATCGATGCCCGCTCGAGCCGACCGATAAGAACGCGGGATCTCGCCGACTCTTATCCTTATCTTGATAGTTGACGGAAGGCTTAGATATGCCGTAAAGTCTTATAGTCTTGATGTTCCTATCAAAAAACCAACTTTGTAAACCACGCAATTGAACAATGTCACAAGAGAAAAAAGACCTGGCTTATGATGCTAATGAAGTACCCATTGCAGTGGGAGCTATTGAAAACACCAGTAGCAACCATGGGCTTCAGCGAAAACTGAAGGTACGTTAAACTCTACCCTTGAAGCTGACTTGCTCAATTCGTCGCTAATGTTTCCCAGCCACGTCATCTGTGAGATCCGAGATTTAAAACCCATAATGTATAGCAAATTGCTCACTGTTTTACAGCCAAATGATAGCCATTGGGGGCGTGGTCGGTACTGGATTGTTCCTTGGAACTGGTACTGATCTAGAAAATGGAGGTCCAGCGGGCCTGCTTCTTGGATACTGTATCATGGCTTCTCTTTTGTACTCAGTGATGGTGAGTGTGCTTCAACTGCCTAGGTCCCAGGTTACTAACGGCTCTTAGATTGCATTGGGTGAAATGTCCTCCCAGTTCCCCATTGCTGGAGGTCAATTTGCTCTTGCTGGTCGATTTAATTCACCAGAACTCGGTTTTGCGATGGGTGTACTCTTTTGGTTCAAGTAAGCTATTTTTTCAGGTTTCAATACTGCCTACTAACAGAAGCCTAGTTATATTGGTAGGATAACACACTGTTGCTTCAAATGCAAAAAACTAAGATTTTATAGTCGTCCTCCCAGCGGAGATATCTGCAGCTGCTGTTCTTATTAGCTACTGGACCCCCGCAGGAGAGGCAGATTCGACATGCACGACTGGGATTTGCAATAATGCAATGTGGGTAGGGCTGATGTTGATAGTAGTGGTATGTATCCCTACAATCCTTCAATTGGTTCAACTACTGACTTCATTTGGCTTAGTATCTCATTAATTATTTAGGCACTCGCATTTATGGGGAGACCGAGTTCTTTTTCTGCTCCATCAAAGTGATCACAATTATGGGGCTGATCATCACCGGGATCATTATTAGTGCCGGGGGTGGACCCAATCACGAAGCCATCGGGTTCAAATTCTGGCAAGAAACTGGCGGATTTGTCCAATACGAAGGAATCGGTAAGTCTTGATAAGTAAAAAAGAAATGAAGAAACTTTTCTGACTTATTATCTTGTTAGCCGGGGCCAAGGGGCGTTTTCTTGGCTTCTTCAGCGGTAAGAACTATTATACCACTTATTAAACTATTTGTACCTCATTAATCCACTTCATAGTCCTTATCAATGCTGCTTTTGCATTTATTGGCACAGAAATCACTGCCATTGCTGCTGCAGAGACATCCGATGTAAGTCCCTGGCTCAAATCTTGAGAGGAAACCGGCTAACCTTCTATAGCCCCGAAGGAATGTTCCACGGGCTATCAAGAGCGTTTGGATTAGACTTGTATTATGTAGGTGACACTAACATTATCTTCTGAGCTTTTAATAACCGAGATGTTCCTAGTCTATGTCTGCAGTGCCTTCTTGATTGGCATTTTGGTCTCTCCAACAGACCCATCGCTCAATCTCTCTTCAACCGCCGCAAAGAGTCCCTTTGTTATTGCCATTGAGGTAGGCAGCAATACAAATTCCTTGTGACAAAGATCATGAACTAAGATGTCTAAACAGAATGCGGGAATTTCCGTCTTACCATCTATCATCAATGCAGCTATACTCACTAGTGCTTGGTCTGCAGGCACGGCAGATCTTTTCGTCTCCTCACGAACATTATATGGGCTTGCCGCAAGGGGACATGCCCCGAAAATATTTCTTAAGACTAGGAAGGACGGGTTTCCATGGGTTTGCTTCCTCTTTTGTGGAGCATTCGCGCTGCTCTCTTTTATGGCTGCAGCTAGCGGCGAAGCAGGGACGGTTTTCGGATACTGTGAGATCCGCTTTCTACTGTTATCAGTTGTTCCTTGGCTAACATATTAAAGTCTCTAACATGACTGCGATGTGCGGAATGATCTCATGGACGGGTATTCTATGGACAAGCATTCGGTGGAATAAAGGTCTCAAGGCACAGGGCATTGACCGGAAGACTTTGCCTTATAGGGCACCTTTCCAACCTTACCTTTCCTATTGTGGGTTTATAAAGGCCTCTAATCCTCACCTTGATGCTAACAGTATCAGATGGAATGGCGATGTGTATCATTGTGATTATCTTTGGCGGTTTCGGTTCATTCAGTGAGTTTACCAGTGTCAATATCTCTTTCTGATTAGATTAAGCTAATTGATTTTAGTTCATTCGTTCAACGTGTCGACGTTCATTACAACCTACTTCCCGGTGCCTCTATTCGCAGTTTTGTTCTTCGGCTACCGATTCTCGAAGAAATCTAAGATGATCGACTACGTTGATATGGACTTCTTCTCTGGATCTTCGATTGAGGTTACAAGCAGCGAGGAGCCTAAGAGTACGTGGCAGAAGATTTCGGAAAGAATTTAGAGTTTCATGAATTTTTAATATGATCAGGGTGGCTGTGTCAGTAATAGTTACAAAATATTGCAATTTACATCTTAAGAAGCATTAAATGATTCATTGGGTAAATGAACAAATGGGGCGGCGCATAGTGACAAATTCTCGCAACAACATGCATTTCGGCCCACATGAAGCCCGCGTTCTGCTGCTAGCACTTGTACAATACGCTATTGCGGTAGGAATACAAGAACCTTAAATTTACCATTGTTTGCTTTTCTGTCCGGCTCTTCCCCGCAATCTAGACGACATCGCTCGGTCGAATCAGCTTTCGCGATGTTATCGGAACCAAGAAGATAAGACGATTTCCCAAGATAAGATAAGCCTGATGAGCACATAGCCTTACGCCAACAAAGACGGGTGATTTATTATATGCACCCTTGCCATTTGTGAGATGCGAACATGAGCCTCAATATGACAATCAATGGCCCATTAGAGAATGCCAGCTCGGAAGATGAACGTCCAGCCAAGGCCCGCCGCATTTCCCGGGCGTGTTTACAAGTGAGCAATGGCTTGCATTGAACAAAGACCCAATGCTGATATGCCGATAAACAGTGTCGCGCTAGGAAGCAAAAATGCTCACCCTCCACAGAGACGGCCACCAGCCTACAATCCCCATGCAAAAGATGTCTGAGGCTTCAGATAAAGTGTTCCTTTGAAACTGATGAGGCGCCAGTGTTGGACGGTACAAGCCCATCCAGATTGGCACAGCTAGTTGTTGATCTTCACAATCGGTGCGGTGACATGTTTTAATATCACTTCACATGACAAGCTAAAATAAACAGCATTAACCAACACGAAACGCGAATTTTCGAACTTGAGAAAGGGCGATCAGAAAAGCAAGCGGGGTTGACTAGCTTACCAAGCCCTTCAGTCCCAAAGATCCATGAGAATCGTGCCGACAATGTATCAACAACCTTGTCACCCAGTCAAGCCAGTGTATCCATGTCTGGCATGGATGGGATTGACCTAGGCCCGCCGATTGCAACACTAAGGTCTTTGAAGGTGCTTGCAACTCATGGTGACATACACGATCCAAATACGCCAACTCCGAAGCGAAAAAGGTTATCATCATTTGATCCTGTGCGGCAGGGCCTTCTCACCGTAAATGATGCGCAAAAAGCAATTGATATGTATTAATTTACGTCCTTTATCTTCGATAAAATTCACTGACACAACCAGCTTCTTCGATCACTGTCATCCCTCGGCTCCCGTACTTGATGAAAGCACACGCTACTCATGGGGTGAGCCAGAGCTTCATGCTCCGGCTTTGATTCTGGCAATCTGCTCGATCGGCGCCCGATTTTGGTTCAAAGCCAATCTTAAGTGAGTTAAATCACTCATTAGAGTTGATGGGTTTAGGCTAACAATAACTGTATAGCAACGGAAGCTCAGCTGGGGGTGTTCATCGAAGCTTCAATGAGCTGACAAGACTACTGGATAAAGCAGTATCTCGATTACTTCTCCGGCCGACACCTTCGGATGTAACACTAGATTCTATCCGTGTCCTTTTATTATATGCACAATGGATGCCTTGCATTCGCGAGGAAGATGACGACGTGGATGATGATGGCTCTACTTCCCGTTTTCCCAGGAGTCGGTACAACGAGATCAGTGCTGGCGCGGTGCTGGGCTTGGCGATGCGTTATGCCCATTTTGTGGGCTTGAACAGGACATCCATGGCTCCATTTGAAAGAAATGGCAAGAGCTTTTCTGGTGAGGATGTCAGCAAGTTACGTGTATACTACAACTTGTTGACATGCAACTTTAATTTAATGCTGACGTCTGGTTTCCCTGCGTCTATCGATTTCGACCCGGAACTATCGGCGAATGTCGCTCAAGCATTCAGCTCACATAAGGAATCTCAGTATCCGGGCGATATCCGGGTTAGCGGGCTAGTTGGGCTGGTGGCAATCGTGCATCGAAATTGCAATTCTGGAGGTGTAACTGATCGCCAACAGATTGGCTTACCTCGGCTCCTCAAACTTAACGAGGAGCTTTTTGAATGGGAAAGGTGAGAGATATCTATCTGGTCAGAAATTTTAACTTTTACTGATATTTTTCAAAGGGCGTGGCATATTCGCCTGAGTAGGTCAGAAGACTACCAAGCCACTACTCATAATTCTGACGTCTTCATAGAGAGTACAGGGTCAAGGCATAATCATATGCCCTTCAATTCCGTCAGAGTGAGTCGCTTGCTCCGTTTAAAAGTCGCCCTTCTAATATTGCTTCAGTGGTATCGTCTTTCTTTGAATAGTGCCTCATTAACACCATTACTTGTGGAAACCAAGTTTCCAGATAAACCACTCTTGGCTTCTTTACACCAAACACTGAATATAAGCCTCACATCAGCTGCGCAGATGATACTGTCTTTATCCATTTTTGGGGAAGAATTTGTCTGGGGACTTAATTCGCAAGACCGCCTCACTTTCCCTAATGATGGGCCTTATCACGCCGATCCTGATTCCATCGATCGGCTTTTCTGTGCGGTTGATTCTACATGGATTTCACATACCTTTGCGGTAACATTCCTAGCTCTGTGCTATATCAGAGGCATAGTTGATGGTTAGCGAACTCCCTAAAATACGTTCTTCAAATTGCTCACTATCAACTTCTAGAGAACCTCCAAATTAGAGCTTTTACTAACGACCCGATTATTCCGAGTCGTCTTCCTAAATCTTCAACTTCCATACTTGCAAACCTCTTGCATCTTGCGATGGAGATATTTGATGGTGTTTGTTCCATTGCCACTTTCCATACTGCGCGTGACTTTCAGGGAGTTGTTCATTATGCCTCCTCTCTGGTGCTTGATCCTGAAGATGAAGAGAAGGGAAACGGTCAAGACGTCAACGACTATGCCTTCCAATCCTTACTGGAAATGATGAATAATTCCGGGGTCGATTGGGCAGGGAACCTTCTTGGGTCATTGGATGAGAATTTGGATTGGAACATCGGGAATTTCTAACAGTGGCGATTCCTTCCAACTTGTACAATACATTGCAACATGGTATCTATATCTATGTTTATTATTCTTTGATCAACTTCAATCTAAAGTTTGACACTAGTCCTTCTTTTGAACTGCTTTATCCTAGTGACTGTCAGCTAGGTATGTCCCAGACTTGACGTTAAACATGGATGGACATATAGATAAGAACTTACTTGGCATCATCAGCCAACTCAAACCTAACATCCTGAGCCCCTTTCCACAACACCAATTCTCCCAAAGCTCGCAGGTTCTCTTTCCCTTCAACAATAGTCAAGAAGTGATTGGCTGCCAGAGGACCCATCTTGGAAGCGAAGGAAACTCCTCCGTAACACAACAAAAACTCGCATTCGGAGTAAGAGCCCGGATATAGCAGCACATCGCCAGGAGCAGGGTGGCTGGTATGGTTTTCAAACGGAATACCAAACTGCGTCTCACCTAGAGGTATCCACAAGCCCTCTCCGCTCCATCGCGTGTGAATGACCTTTTGGTTGTAAGGTAACAAGGACCGGAAGAGCTCCACTGTTTTTGGTGCCTGTTCAAAGGTGGCCAGGAACTGGTAAGGCCCGGCAGTGATCAAGACCGTGTTGGATTCAGTCATTTTGGGTAGAAGAAAAATAATGAAGCTGTATGTGAATCGATTTCGAAAGTGAAGTTATTGCTTTATTTTGGTTTCTTATCCCCTTATCAGCCCTGTCGGCATTGTCGGCGGCTGGGCCGCACGGCTAATATGCCGCCTGAGAGATAAGGTATCGCTAGGTTAGATAATCCTAAACTGAATAATAGTATATCTTGAACGATAGTATCTCTTGGAGGGTAGTATCTCCTGCTGAATTTAACTCCGGATAGTGAAAATGGATCATATGAAAATCCGTGCGTATGAAACTACTTGCCCTCCACGACCGGGCGCGGATGCCATCGAGCCCATCCAGGAAGGGACCCTCACCATAAAACCAGTATTTGAATCAGGTGGTTCATCCTTCGGGGCAGAGGTCTATGGTGTGGACTGGAGCAAGCCTATTTCACCTGAAATAGTAGCACAGGTGAGTCCTAATACGTATGTTGTTCCATTGACAAAACCGCTGGCTCACAAAGATAATTAGCTGGTTGCTCTACAAGATAAATACGCTGTCCTGATCTTCAGAAATACGGGATTAAACAATGCTGGTCATATTGCCTTCTCCCAACAGCTTGGGAAAGACTTGGAAATTAATCCATTTTTCTATGGCCGAGAGAATGACCGTCTGGGCGAGCCACTGCTCTTTGACGTGGGGAAGTGAGTGATCATAAAGAGGATCGAAGATGCTCAATACTGACTAATCCCAGCATCGAGTTGGACGGGACCTTGGTGAAGCGGGACAGCCGCAGATGGCATCACAGTCTGGGAAATGCTTTGTGGCATACAGACTCCCCCTATCATCAGCATAGGTCTAAATACTCCATACTTCTTTCTCATGGAAATCCCGTTGCGGGAGGATCTTATACTCACTTCGCGGATACCCGACGTGCCTACGCAGATCTTCCTCAGGGTATTAAAGACGAGATTGAAGATTTTATCATTGAGCACGAGTAAGTTCGTCTGCTTGCAAGCAAAGATGTCAGGAGTAATCACTAATGGAATATTATAGCCTCTGGCATTCAAGGAAGCTTGCATCACCAGAAGTGTTCAGCAATCCCCTTCCTCATGAATTGAAAGCAAAGCCACCGGCATTCCATCGTCTGGTTCAAATCGCTCCTGATGGGCGCAAGACACTATACCTTGCTGCACATGCAAAGATGGTCCTCGGGAGAAACTTCGAAGACAGCCAGAAGTTGATTTGGGACCTTATTGATCATTGTACTCAGCGAAAGGTTCGTATTGATCCACTTTCTCAGTATCCAGTTGCCAATTACTAACCTAGCTTCAGTATGTCTTTTCGATGGAATGGAAGCAAGGCGGGGATATGGTATGGTGGGATAACCGGTAAGTCCTAGACCCTGATCTAGACAAAGAGGATACTGAAGTACAACATCTGAACAGACAATCTATGCATCGCGCCAATCCATATACTGCGGCAATGACGGCTAGAGATGTCCGGAGATCTACCATTCTCGATGATGGCCCCTTAGCTTACGGTGCATCCAGCTAAGAGAAAATGGCTGCTGGGTTTTATCCCTAGGTAGATGAGTGGTCAAAACAATTCAAATTCAATGTCATTTATCCTTAAGTAACGTCTAATATTGGTGTCTTTAAACATAAAAGTATCAATTCTGCCAAGCACACCGACACATGGGGCATGTTGGTCGAGTGGAGTGCTCCAACCATTCATGCAGACAGGATTCATGGAAGTTGTTCCCGCACTGAGCCTTACAATAAACAAGGCGTGGCTCCTCCTGCTCAGAGTCTTCTTCATTTACTTCATTGTAGTCTTCATCGCTGTCGCTGTCGCTATCGTACTCCTCATCTGAATCATCTGAATCATCGAGTTCTGTACTCTTCAATGCCTCTAGACAGATTCCACAAGGGCCTTCGATGTCTCGACGTGTAATCTGGATAGCTGGGCGCAGAGACGAGTGGCTATCCCGGCTTGTTGCTCTTTCTTCAGTCGAAGGGACTACCCGAGACGAAAGCTGCTGCGTGGAATACTCCCGGTGAGGTGCCCGTGCCCTCACTTCGGCTTGCCTTGGAGGGTTTGCTGTCTGTGTTGCGACCGTTGCCCTTTGTGACGTCTCCGTGCTTGAAATGAAGCTATTGCTCGTCCTCGCCTCTCGAATTGTGCCGGCATTGCCGCGATCCCGTGCACGCGGAGTTGAAGTCTCGATTGTAGACGATGAGATCGGAAGTGACGTTTGCAAGGCTTGAAGTCTTCGAAGCTCCGCAAGAGTGTTTTGAAGCGTCTGGTATAATTCAGCGCATTGTTCTTCAACGTTCGTCGGACTTGAATCTGAATCAATAGCTCTTGTGGGCTCTCTGTTGCCTGTTCTGGTTGATAGCCGAGTTGGTTGTCTGGCGGACAGTGAAATGGACTCTCTGCGTGGTGATGAATGCGACCGCATGTATGAGAGAATTCGTTTTTGCCAGCGTGCCGTAAGGTCTGATGCCTGAGATTGATGCCATCTTCTGCATAAAACGTGAGGAGCCAGTTCATCCAGCAGGTCGTCTATGCATCTTCCGGCATGTAGTGCCTCTGTTGCCTCGTCTAGCAGGCTCATGGCACATCTGCGACCGTATGCATTTGTTGAAGCGTGGCAGCGACGGCCTTGAGATGGGGCGTAACCAGCGCACCATGGTTCTTTGTCTGGTTCTAAGTGAATGATCTGCGACAAGTGGGGCAGAAATTGCCTGTTCGTAAATGATGAGCTGGAAGCCATAATGCGGTCGGCCTCTGCGCAACGATATGTGATTATATAATCTGAATTTTGCTTGAAAACATATGACGGTAGCGGAGGGCTCACTTATCATTTATGTCTTTCCTTCATTATCGAGAACATTATCTCTACCAAATTTGAAAATATTTGCTCTGCCACAAATTCGTGGCGCAGCTGCTCAATCGACGAGCTCATTGCTTTATACATGGTTAGCGGCATTTATTTTAGGATGATTGGCTATTGAGCGTGGGGGATGGATAGCGTGCCGAGTGGTGCGGTCCGCGATGTATGGGGATCGAGGACTTAGCTAACTTCTACTGGCAATCGATGATTGATCGCTACCAAAATCACGCAAGCGCACTGCCTCACTTTTAGTATGCACAAAAGGGGCTCCGTCGACCAGGAAGCCTTGTCAGCGCTTGTACCATCATTACTATTGGTTGTGGTATACCAAATTCGGCTTAGCCATGCGGCATGCATGACTAGCATAACGCTTGCGCGGGCTAATTATAGCATTGGCTTCAATTTATGCACTACAATGATTCCGGAAATCAGTTTCATAATTTTCACTGTTATTCATTGCCAAGCGTTATTCTTCATTTCCTTTTTTCCCCTTGCAATTGGGCGTACCATTATAGCGTTTCTAAATAGGCTAGAGGTAATGAGTTCCTGGGCTATCTGAGGGGCCATGCACCGCTGTGATTTGGTGATGCTTGAGAAGCTAATTCTGGCTGCAGCTCTCGAGGGGGTCTTCTTCCCATTCAATCATCGCTCAATCGTCTGTTCTTTGACGCCGATATGCCCGCGATGGACTCGGAGGAGAGAGATTGGGCAGTTCAACACGCAGAATCCATAATATCATAGAGCCATACGAGCATCAGTTCGGTCATAAACTCACACATACCGCTTATAGTCTATACCAGATTTAGAGCGAGCCCGGCTACAGCCCTTCGCCGTGACTCGGTATATCCTCTACTCAGAACGCCAGTGTGCTGTTGGATTTGAGTTCGAGCGGGGACAACAAACTGTCCATGTGTGCGAAAGCGTCCATCTACGACTGAGCGAACTAGTTAGATTCTTAATGAGCTTACTAAGGAGGGTGGCGATCGCGGCGATCACGACGATCCTGACGATCTTCGTGTAGGTATGAAGGCGAACTGGTCTGGACTTACGTTCAAAGGCATGTACGCGGAGTTAATACTACATTACGACCACCACGAAGGAGCCCATGAATGTACCTGATGCATGTGCCCTGGTGATGGCCGAATATGTGTACGTTTATTGTCAACGGGCCGATAAGCCGAAAACTGGCATCATTAACAACATATCCGACGTCCTGACCGAGGATAGTGGGGCTGCGCAGGTTTTATCAAGCCGATCCCGAATCAAGAGAATGACTTCGGCTGGCCATGCCGCAAGAATTGAGACCAGTATCCCACCAATCAGGACCCGTAATCTCTCGCCCGAATTTTTTTTTTACACTTTTGGGAAGTCTTAGAGCGCCTTGGTCGTGGACGAGAAGGAGACCGGATTGACTCAGACGCACGCCGCTCTGGAACCATGGGCGATCGGAAATGACGCGTGATCAAGAATCATGAAAGAAGTTTGCAAAAGTACTTGTCTCGGGAGATAGATATTCGGTCATTCCTGTCATTGATTTAAGGAATTTATTAGAGGCTAAATTGCATTCGTGGAAACATGGCCGCCCCGAGTGATTGGATCCACAAGCTGATGGGTAGTTATCAAGTCAGTGGTGACGTACCAGGGTCCATATTGCAACAAGTGGGTCACAACCTTGGAAGGACGGAAAGGCTCCACATTTAAGCTCATAGTACATCATCAAAGCTTTTTTCTTTTAAGACGTCCCTCTCTTCTCTTATCTGTTTCAACACAAAATTCACAAACACGATGTCTAGAGATCCAGAGAATGGTGCGGTCCATGGTAGGCTCTATTCGCCCTAAATCACGTGAGCGGCACTTACCTAACTTCCGAATCACACAGATATGGACCGACAGGAGCACGAGGCACCTGAAGGTACCCAAGAAGAAGGCGACAAAGGCGAAGATGCTGGCGACAATCCGACGTTTAGTTTAGCTGGCCCCGGCGCGTCGAACCCGGCAAGCAACGCTTACGTTGGAGATTTATATCGACAGTATAATCCTCAGTATGGAAAGGAAGTTAATTCTCCGACATGGAGTCTGGCTCAACCGCTGCCTCACATCGTTCGCCCCGGAATGCAACACGGCGCACTTCCAGAAGATCGAAAAGAGGACAAGGAAACAGGGCAAAAGGGACATGGGCCAGGGCCAGACAAGCCGCGCTCTAAGGATGACTCCCAAGGCTCGGAAGAGGGCTTTTTCAACACTTGGTCTAAATTTCGTCACAAAATCAGGGAGCCGCTTGCTGAATGGCTTGGTGTGAGTGACCTCCGGACTTATTATCCTATTACTTGCTCACATTGGTCGCAGATAACCATCGCAATGACAATTGGGCTTTGTGCCACGTTATCGCATTACACCTCCTCCGGTGAAGCTGGAAGTTACACTTCTCAAAGCCTCGCATGGGGCTTTGGCTTTATGGCAGCTATCTACGTTTCTGGAGGAGTGTCTGGAGGACATCTGAACCCCGCGTTCAGTATTGCGTTGTCTGTGTTTAGAGGATTCCCCGCCCGGAAATGTATAATATACATAGCTGCCCAGCTTCTAGGAGCTATCACCGCCGGTGGGATTGCTTATGCAATCTACCATGACGCAATCCTTGAGGTTGTTGCCAAAACTAAGACACCACAAAATGCTGGTCTCGCTGCTGAGGCTCTGATTACCGCACCGAAATCTTTTGTTCATCCGGCTACTGCGTTTTTCACGGAGTTTCTCGGCAGTGCCATCCTCTTTGGAGCGATTGTCGCTCTTGGAGATGATACGAATGCCCCACCTGGAGCTGGAATGCAGGCTTTTATACTGGGGATCTTGATCTCGGTTGTAGTTCTTGCACTGGGCTATAATACTGGAGGGTATGGATTCATCT